>PVIJ01008313.1:0-75286 GCA_004024925.1 Scalopus aquaticus
TCCAGTTATCTTCAGTAGATACATAGATATAGATATAGATATAGATATATAGATTATACACTCTTTAGGTGAACTGATGTAACAAGGATTAGAAAAAGAAAACAAAATGCTTTACATTTCTCAGCATTGATTCTTGTAAAATATACAATAAAATTACATTTTAGGATCAGGACACACACAAAAATAAGTCCACTGATGTACAGTCATTTTTCTCCTGAATTCTGTCCTATGTACCTTTTTAATTCACTAATTTTAAGCTGTATTCTTTCATTGTAATAAACTGTAACTATGAGTATAATAGTTTTCTGAATTCTGTGAGTACTTCCAGGGAACCACTGAAATTACCTCTGGTCCCAGGGAGCCTCAAAACACTAACAGTTTCCATCCTTTGCCCTGATTTATTTTTTCAGCATGGCACTGAACATTATTAAGTTATTCAAATATATTGTGTAATATGTCTTATATATTTTTTCATTTTATATCAGTGCAACACACACACACAATACAGTGAAATTTCTTCGAGGGTAGGTAATTTATCCTTTTCATTGCTAACATTCTAGCCCTAAAACGAATACCTGGTACATAATATGTGCTCAACAAATATTTGTGGAGTAAATGAATAAAAGAAACAAACATAATGATTTTCCCTGAAAATAAATATCATGATCTAGTCTATACAGCACCATCACTATGTATAAACAGGCATCTGTTATACTGGAAAAACATAAATCTCAATCTCCTAATACCACTAGTTTGACTGCTAATAATTGTGAGAACTTTTCACTTAATATGATTTTCCTGTGCCTGAAAGGATAAGCCTACCCAAAGTGCTTATGTTAAATAGAAGGGAGAATGGACCTGAATTATTTTTTGAATACACATTTTTGAATAATGTGTCAACAAAGCTTCTCTAAGAATTCTTTTTCTAACATCAGTATCATTTTGGGGTAAACTAAGTCAACTGCTCCATATTTACTACAGTAGTCCTGCTTTATCAGAGGTTTCGTTTTCCACAGCTTCAGTTATCTGTGATTTCAGTTACCTATGATCAACAGTATTTCAAAATTATTATATACAATAGGGTATTTGAAGATATTATTCCGACATAATTTGTAGTACAGAATATTGCTAAAATTGTTCAACTTATTAGCTGTTGATGTTAATCTCTTGTTCGGTACTGTCTGAGATTTCAAGCATTCATAGAGAATCTTGGGACATATTCCTTAGATACAAGGAAGAACTACTGTGCTGGCTGTAGGTAAAAACTAAATAATTAAATAAAAGTCTGTTTTATGTTAAATAAACCAAGATAAATAATTCTCCCAGGATTTTATTCTATGCAGTTATTAGTTCTTCATTTCTTTACCTGTATAACTACTTTTACTCTTTAAAACTTAGAAGCTAAGCTTTTCCACCTAACTATAAAATCTTTTGTAACTCCTATAAACTGTGATTCCCTTAGTGCTATCAAAGATCTCCATATATCTCCTTGATCATAGGTCACATTTTATGCACAAATATTTGTTTTCTTCTTTATTTTATAGGATTACAAACTCATCATGGTGAAAATAGCATTAAATTGATGTTTCTGGTTTGCAAGAACTCTCCTATGTCCTAGCACATAGAAGGCACTCACTAAAAGTTAAATACATAAATGAGCTAATGAATGAAGAAATGACTAAAAGAATAAAGGGACATACATTGCTCTTGGGCTCATGCAGACAATTCAACTAGGTAAGAGATTATATACAATTATATTTACAAGGTGTTTTAAAATAATTCTTCCCTTAAAAGATTTGACTAGCAAAGTTTTGCAGTAAATTTTAAGTTGGAAAAGGTTGGTGTCTTCCAGGTATCAAACCCTCACGTAACTGATGCTGTGAGGATAAGAACTATGCAAGGCGCATTGTCTCGTATACGGAATAATAACTTTAAAAACACTCAGGATAGAAGTATTTATAAAGCATTAACTGGAATAAAATATCAACGATAGCTAGACAAAGAGTTTATTTGATAAACAAAGACTTGATTGAACTCACTAAATAATCCAAAAGATTTTGCTCGGTGACCTCTTCAAACACAAGTTTGAATTTTGTTTCTGTAAGTAGAAACAGCGAGTCATTGACATTAAAATGTAATTATTTGTGATGGGGGGAAGTGAGGGCTTCTGACCCTAAGTTGTTTTGAACTAATGTGCCAATGCTACCTATATGTATAAGAATGCAATTACAGAATTTAATCTCTTCCTTTCTAAAGGATGCACTGTAGAGATGCAAAGGCTTGGTATCCATTACTCAAATCTTCTTTATCAAGCTCACTGGTGATTAATGAGGGTTGAAAAGACTGACTTTAACCATAAGCAGCAGATTTGGGATTCACAGACTTGAAGTCTATACAGATGGCTTTCCTCTCTTCTCTGCTAGAGCAGGGGGTTATTCCTAGAAAATTTTATATTACATTAACAGAGCTATAGTTACCTTTCTCAAAGCTGCCTAGATTTCTGAATTAGATTCTTATACTTGAGTTTAAAAAAGTTCCTTATTTTCAAAACAGCAAAATCAACTTATGTATAATTGAGTCCCTAATAAACTTGATACGAAGATAGTAGGAGAAGCCTACAATGATACTAATAATAAGAGAAAACTTCAAAATATTCAAGACCTAGTATATCAATTATCAAACTGGGGATTGTTGCTCCCTTTTTTATCAAACTATAGAAGGCTAGAAGCTAGAAGCTAGAAGGGCTATTGAGGAAGGTAATATCTTCTCTCAACTAATATTTATGAACCTCTACCATGTGAGAGGGTTTGTGCTGAGCTCTGTGAGGGTTACAGAGATGAGTGAGTAAGCTATAATCACTACTGTCATGGAATTTTCAAGGTAGAATTTCTCCTCAGATGCCATAAAAGGAAGGAGCACTATCACTACACAAAGAAATAAGACAAGGAATTACACACTAACTCTTGGTTTAGTTGTAAAAGCCATGTTTAAAAGTGATTTTTTGTTTGTGTGTATGTGTGAGAATTTCATTTCTATTGAATTCCTGCTTTGAGGACCAGGAGCGACAGATCACTTCATGGAATAAACCATATGCAGATGTTACCTTGCAATGGCATAGTTTCTAATCCTCCATTAGCATCAGAGATGGCAGGTGAAAAAGAATAAAAAGGAAGATTTTGTCATTTATAACTCATGTGATCTCGCCTCTTAATCATACCAAGGCCTTAAACAAGGATTTCCAGGGAACAGAAAGTACACTGAGGGAAGCTAGAATCCGAAAACTGATGAGAACTGTCAGAACTGTCCCATGAAAGGCATGGCCAGTGCACAGGAATCTCCTCACAGCAGCCCTATATATCCCCATTTAAAGCTGGGACTATAGCTAAAGGGAACAACATCTAGCCTCTATAAGAAGAGATGTGCAATAATAATAACTGAAATTTACTAAGTGCTTACTATGTGCATGCGAAGAAGTGTAAAAGTACTTAATCTTTAAAACTATACTCTAAAAGCTGTATTTTCTATAAGACAAAACAGACTTTTGGAAACTATTTTAACCAAAGTCATACCACTAAGAAATGACAACAACTTTGTTTCAAGTATCTGTACTTCTGAAGATCAAGAATTATGTGAGATATGAGAAACTTGGCCAAACAGGTTGAGCTTCAAGGTCAGGGCTCTAGTTTCAAAATTCATAAGTATGGAAAAACATGTAATCACTAAACACAAATATCTAGGGTCTACAAATTTAGTGTAATAAAACCAATTTTAATTCCTGGTAAGTGAGCTAAGTTCCAATAGAAATAGGAAGAGAGACAGTGGAATTAATAACATACAATTTTTGAGAAATACCATATATAAAGAATATTTTCCTTTAATTGTTTAACACTGGAAATAAAGAAAATCTTGCATCTTTTAAACAGGATTCTCATATTGAATGGTTTATAAAACTTAATGAGGGGCCTCTTTGGTGGCGCAGCGGTTAAGTGCTGCGCTGTGGAGGTATAGGCAGCAGCAGCGAGATTCCCACATGGTGCGGCAGACCTCTCCTGTCTCGCCCCACTGCTCCCTCAGCAGTGTATTTCCCTCAATCTGCCTGTTCTGCTCCCCACTCTGTTTCTGGTGAACCCTCTCGCCACCCCATGCCTCTGGCTTGTACCCCAGCTTGTATGCATAAATAAATGAATCTTTTAAAAAAAAACTTTATGAGGAAGGAAACAGACTGAGGAGTCAGTTAAGGTGTGAAATTCTAGAAAAACAGTAATCTTATCAATTTGATGAGACGTCAAAGGAGGGACTGAACACAGAACGCTAGAAAATTACCAGCTTTCATTGCGTACAAAAATGTAACCATACGACTTCATAAAGAAAATCAATTGATGAACTGGCTTTGGCTATTAGCGTCTTCCTATAGGTTTCCTTTGCTTGGGGGAAGGGAGAGGAAGATGCACATAAAGAAGGTATAATAAGTGGAATTTTAGCTTTAAGTTCATCGTAGGCAACCACTGACCTGCTGGTCCCAGAATGCTCTTCCATTCATGATCCCCCTTAAATCTAGGAGGGAGGGAAGGGAAAGGGCACAAAATGGAATAGAAAAGAACACAAGGGACCATGGAGATGGATCACGGGTGAATTGGTGGTGGGTTACCCTAGGGGAATGCAAAATGTAAAAGACATAAATAACAATAAAAATATATATTAAAAAAAAAAAATCTAGAGGGAAAGAAGCTATCATTCTTCCACTAGGTGGCACTGCCACAAATTGGGATGATCAGTATTGTGTGGACCCCAAACTTATAACAAGTTAGGGGGAAAAAAGCACTGAAGGTTAAATATGCACCAAGATGCAATAAACATTAGGGCAATGCAGTGAACAGTGCAACAAACAAAATATACTGAAATATTGTCTCTCTTGGGACATATATCACTAAGATTCTATTTTATGACTAGGTTCTTGATAGATACAGTAAGATATAATGTTATTTGTCCAACACATTTTGGTTCCCAATATCTTTCCTCTCTAGCTATTGAAGTTAATATTTAACAAACACATTCTCTGCCAAGTTATAGTGTGATATCATCCTCTGAAGAAACAAAGTCCAAAAATAATTTGTCTTTGGGCAATATTTATTAGTATTTTGACACCAAGCCTGAATTATTATTGAAAGTAAACATGAAATCAAGTACTCAGATGTCTTGAATTTTTTTTTCAGATGTTCTCGAGGTTAATATGTACTTTGTGGCAATGAAAAGAGGATAAATAAAGGCTATCTGGTGTCAAATAATCTGTAATATTTTCTATAACTATGACTATTTTTTAAATAAAATTTGACAGATGACAACTTTAATTTCCCTTTCTGGCTCTGTTTATACATAGGAATCCCTGGTGTCATGGAACAGAACACAAATCTGGGTGCTTCACATCTCTATTTCACTTTTGACTTTTTAATCTGTCATTTACAGCTGTGGACTTCCCACAAGAACCTTCCATCTCTAAAAATCACACACACACACACAGAGTAAATATATTTTAAATATATTAAAATATATATTTTATATGAACCCCATTCAGGAAGTTTCTGAAACACCTATGTAATAGTGGAAGACAGCAGTTCCTGTCTTCACACAGCAGGCTGTGCTTATTTTATTTTTTTTATTGGTATTTTTACTTATGTCTTTTACATTACTGTGTATTCCCCGTAGGTTTCCCACCACTAATCACCCGTAACCGTCACCACAGTCCCCTGTGCTCCCCTTTCCCCTGTTCTGAGCCCCAATCCTCCCCCCCTCTCGCTGATTGTCGCTCTTGTATTTGGTTCCCCTATATTCTGTTATAATACGAGGCTGTGTTGAAAAGAACACTGGAAATGAACCAGCTTCCAACCTATCAGGTACTTCCAAAGGGCAAATGGCTGCAAACCTTTAGGGATAGAGGAATCTCACTTGAGAGGCCACATCAAAGCTGAAAACTATCCTTACTGCAAAAGTTTCAACTTTGAATGAAAATGCCTATATATATGCCTATATATATGTATATGTGTATACATATAAACATATAACTATACACATAAATATACACAGCTAATAAATGTGATATGAACTCATAGACATGCTGGTCTATATTTAAACAGGAAATCAGTTTAGGTCATTGTTACCTTTTGGTCTGGACAAAGGTGACAATTACAATAATTTTGCAAAACCCACTCAAATGAGGAAGCAGAAGGGTGTAAGTGGAGTTGACAGTCTACCAAAACAGACCAAAAAATTGTTTATAATAAACATCCTGAGTCCACAGAAGGCTGTGAAACTCAGAGTGAATTTTTCATCCTCCAGCTATCTCTTTATTGTGACACTTCAAGCTTTAATTAGGACTCTTTTTAATAGGCAGTGGAGAGATGGTGAGCAGGTTTATTTGTGAGCATTTATTTGTGTTCCAAAGAAAAAGCACCCAGTCCATCACTGAGTTTGTCTCCTTCCAGAGCTTCCCTATTTTCTACAGTTGTTTTTTCTGAGAACACAGATAGACTAACGAAAATCTGAACCCAACAGAAGTATTTCTTTCACAGTGAGCCTCTACAATGAAGCATATAATATTTGACAGCCTTTTGTGAGTAGCAGAGTCCGTGCATTTTTTTTCTCCTGCAGTGATATCCTTTCACCTCATTATAAAATATAACCTGTCATAGCTAAATTGAGGAGTTTTTTCAATAGGGTTGGAAAACTCATCTTTAATTACTGTATAGGAGAATGCTTCTGAATTATCAACTATGCAGAAAAAGGCTAAAAGGCAATCTGATCACTGTTAGAAACAGACATTCCTTGATAAAGAAGCCATATTGTTGGGTTTTCAATTTCTCAGGTGATGGTGCCTTGATACGAATGACTTTGAAATCCATATAGGATGAAGGGGGGAAAAAGCAGCATTTTTATTAGGTGAGTAGTATTGTGTATACAGTTGATTGTGCAGATATTAGTTTTAAGGATTTTATGAGCTCACCCATCTTAGATTATAAATATCTAGATGGGCACTCTAAGACAATTTCTAATGGAAGTTTCCTTTACATATACTTAATGTGTTGGCTACTATCCTAAGTGGTGACAAACTGGGTTCCCAATTCATTCTCTGCCACCAAACAGCTGAAGATCTCAGTGATTACCAATTTTCTCTAAGATTTGGCTATGTTACCTGTCAAAAGGAGATCATACCTACATCATATGACCACTAAAAAGATTAGTGACAGTGAATGTGAAGAGTTCAGCAAAGCACATAGTGCATTGTAAACATTCAATCAATTCTATGTATATCATTACTAGAAGCAGTCTGCACTGAATTTCTAATAGTTTTGGCTGCAAGTGAAAATTACATTTCCAAAGCCAGGCTGAGTATCAGAAGTGTCCCTTTTGAAGGTATCTGTGTGAAGGGGAGGGGGCTTATACATTTGAGCTGTACATCTCACACTTTCAGAAACAAAACAGTAGTGATAAAAGGGCCAATGAATAGAACTTAGGGTATCTGGCACACTGAGTCATCTATTAATTAATACCCCTTTAAAGTCAATATTAAGAGAAGCAGATTCTATGTAAGATCAGCCACTCACTCAAGTTATTTCTCAAAAAAAAAAAAAATTGTTTCTACCCTGAACAAAAAACTCCGGGCAATACAATATATAACATCATAGTCTTGGAAATCACAATGCACATTAGCATATCAAAGACTGTAAGAAGTCCTGCAGTAAAGAAACAACTTTACTTTGATTGACATAGATTCCTCAAACCTATCTGATAATGCAACTTTTTATTTTATCCTGACTATTGATGCATTAATAACTCACTATTACATGCCAGCCACAGTATCGAGCATTTGACAAGAATTCATTGAATCCAATTAACAAAATCATGAGATAAGTACTATTATTAATTTTACTGTACTTTCCCAGATTACTCAGTCCATAATTGATTAAATTTGTAAGTAGCACTCTAACACCAAAACCATATACTGAACCAGCACTTAACACTTCATTTTACAGTGTGAGGCACAGTATGTCTATCAGCTAGAAATGTCTTCACTTGCAAATAACAGAAACCCCACCTAAAACTAACTTGCCATGTGAATGGGAGTTTTTAGTCTCATTTAACCAAATATATATATAAATATATATAGTGAGCATCAGGCACTAGAGGTGCTGAAATCACTATCTCTGCCCTCTTCCTTTGTCAGTTTCTTTTTTTTTTTAAAGATTTATTTATTTATACACAAGAGCTGGGGTATGGGCCAGAGGCGTGGGGCAGCAGGAGGGTTCACCAGAGACAGGGTGGGGAGCAGAACAGGCAGATGGACGGAAGCACACTGCTGAGGGTAGCAGCAGGCAAGGCAGGAGAGGTCTGCTGGGCCATGTGGGAATCTCCCCGGCCAGGCCTCGAGCTCGCGTTGCAGCTGCCCACGGCTTCACAGCGCAGCGCCCAACCGCTGTGCCACCAGGGAAGCCCCCTTTGTCAATTTCATCCTCAATCTGGCATCTCCTATGAGAATCTCTCCCAGGCACTCCTCATTTACCTCCAAAGACCATCAGATTAAATTGCTGTCTTCTGATTAAGTCACATGCCTATATCCTGGGACATTTGCTATGGTATGTGCTAATCAGGATGGGAAACATTGGCTGAAGCTAATAATCGGGGACAACTGCTAAAACTGAGAGTAAGCTCAATTAGCCAAACCTCCTAACTGGGAATTTGGGGCTTTCTAACAAAGAGAATAGGGAAATAGAATACTGTAGACTGTACACTGCATAGTAAGATTCCCATTCAAATCTGAGACATGTATTCTGCGGTATGTACTTTTGTAGAGAGGCAACCAAGGCACAGGGCAGGCAGTGGGGTGAGGGCCAGGAGGCTGGCAGTCCTCCCAGCCCCTGGCAAATCTCTACTCTTTCTCTTCGGGCTCTCTCTGGCGTAGTCTTGTGGTCTGGCCTCTCTTGTAGTCAATAGTCCTCCCACAGCCCTTCTGCTGCCATGCCTGTCTCTGAGTCATGCCACCCTTATAGCCCAGGCTATATAGCTCAGGGGCACCCTTTCACGCACGCCCACGCCATACTCCAGGTGCCGCGATCAGGCACGCGCATGAGACCACAGTGTCAATCATTAATGCTAATAGCAGGAGGGCGGAAAAGTCCTGATCACTTCCATTTACCCTCCACCATCAGAAGAGTTGTGTCATCAGTACAAAGAGATTTCTTTAACTGTTAAATAGGATGCCGTACGAGCTGAATCATCATTAAAGGTTTTTCACTTGTTCATTAACAAACATTCAAGAGTTTCCATTATTTTATTATGAAAACAGTATTTTATTATGAAAATTTTCATATTATGAAAATATGATCAGATGGTCATCCCTGTACATGCTACTTTGTGCATATGTAGTTTTTCCCTACAGTAGAAATCCACCAGGGAAATTGCTTAAAAGGGTTTGAGCACTTCAAATTTTGACAGAATTTGCTAAATTGTCCTCCAAAAAGGCGGTTCCAATTTACACTCCCACCAACAGCATATGAGAGTACCTGTTTTCCCACTGGATACGAGCGATCTTTTTTGCATTTAATTTCAAAGAGTGATCAACAGGACTACAGTTAACTCTGTGATAAAAGTGGCTCCCCAAGAGCTTTAAGAATGTATCATTAGACATGAAAGAAAATAATCCTTTGATGTGATCCCACCCACTGCTTGGTATTCTAGTAACAGTAATAATAAAAATAATAATAATAACCCTCTTTATTAAAAAATTATTTATCTTAGACATTAAAGATATCACCTGCGTTACAGTGTCTTTAAGATCTTGTTCAATAGATGTCACTTATCCCCATTTTATGGATACAAATTTTAAAGTACAAAAAAAAGTAAAAAACCTCTCAGTCTGTGACAGTAATAGAAACTACCCATCCAGTTCTTCTGAGTTCCTACTTCTACAATTTCTGATTATAAAAATAGCCTCTCAAATCCAAAAACAACTCTAACCTATATCCCTTTAAAGCCAGCCAAAGTCCAGCTACTTGCATTAGAAACATATTTCTGCTTTAACTTCCACTTAAAGTTGAACGATCATTTAGAAATACGGTGGCGTCTAAGCCAGTGAAACTTCAAATTCATTTCCCAGACACACACAGGCCTTTGCTCCCTCCTGCAAAGGCTACAGTATTCTTTATTGGCTGACCCTGGTGATACAAAGGGAAATGAATAGAAAATAAGATGTCATCTGCACAACTCAATATTTACTTCTCTCTATGTCCCTGTATAGTCCTGGAAGAATTCATAAGCTTGCGAACTTGAAATCTCTGTAGAGTAGGGAGAGAAAAATTGGCAACTTACTTGGGGCACTTTTGAGATCATCGCTTTGAGCCCAGCCCCAAATATATGTCCCAGAGGGAAGCCATGTGGGCTTTAATGCACATTTTGTTCCCTTGCAGCGAAGTCACAATTTACCCAACATACTTGTTCACAGACAATCTAAATGAAATCTCCAGATTGATGACAGCTGGCCCAGAAAAGGCAAGAACACCCCTTCACATCTGGAAGTGAGCTACTTGCACACTTTGAGATGAATACATATTTTTGAGTATTTGGTTGTTTTTTATATTTCAAATCTCAGGTCAATGAATTGTGATGACATCAATACAAATATCAGAGAGTTGGAATGCTTGTAACAAAGACACTTTCCTGACCAAAAAGGAAATTTTTCTTATATAATGCTTTACTACTTTCAGAGTAAATGTCAGTAACTATCTTTCTACAAAGATTCTCCTTTTCCTTTCCTTCCTGCTTCAGCACCTTCACTTCATAGACCCAGGCTCCATCAGCATCCAGTATTCCCTGTCTAGAGCTTTGACACATTTGTCACAACAGCTAAAGTTGAGGAAAGGAGTTGAAACAATTTCACAAGGCTTGTTATGACTCACATGGCCCCTGTGTAGTCCTCTTAACATCCTTTGTTCCCACTCTTCCAATAAAACATGAGCACCAGCCATTTCCCCTTGCACAGTGTGAGTCAGAAAGGCTGGAGCCTTTGAGCTCTGGTTCCAGTCTACAGATCATTAGAACAGATGATATTGTTCTGTACATCAAACCTTTCGTGCCAATTTCTAAATGAGAAAGAAAGACTGTAGTGATGACAATGATCTATCGCCATACCCTTTTTAGGAAAAACACTCCTTTAATGCAGATACCTCTCTCTCAATAAACCTGAAGAGGATTTTGAAGCCTTGAGAACATAGAGAGGGGCTGGAGGGATGGCTGAGAAGGACGAGGGTGACCAGAGAAAATAATGTGAGCAAGAAAAAAGGATAATAAAAAATACATATTTGACTTCCTGGACATACTATCCTGCTGCTCTGTCTCCCACTAAGATCTATAGACCCGCGATTCTTTAGAAGTTGTTGAGCTAGCTCCAACTGTTTTCGAAAGTTTAAATATAACAAATTGATGGGCCCTGAGTTAAGATGGAGACATCTGTGGTTGAATGTGTCTATAAGAAATAAGCATAATGACAAAGAAGCTTTTTCTGAAAGCTCAAGGTATTTTACAGATTTGATCTAATTATTCTTCCACAACATTGATGGCATTTGGGAAAAGGGACAAAGCAGTGAGTGTAACAGGGTGAGGGTATAAATATTATTTTACATTGTTCCCTGAAGAAATGTTCCCTAAGGAAAATAAAACACAGAACACTTGTAAAATGCCCTCAATCAAGGTTCTTTTAAACTTTTCACCTTTATTCAAATGCAACTAATAATGAATATTAACATTAAAAAAAACCTCCCCTAAAGAAAATCACTGCTTAACTGCCCTCACTGAAACTGTCTCAGGGCCCTGTTTGCCTAGTCTTTTTCTCTACGACAACATGTCTTGAAAAACTTCAGAGAGTGCAGGATTAAAAAAAGAAAAACCACTTTCCCAGGTGAGGCAACAAAGAAATTTCTAATGTAGAATATGAACCACTCGCTCGCTCAAATTCCACTCTTAGCAGGCAGTACAACCTGCCAAGAATGACAGGGAACCAAGCTCTGTTGCTATAAAGAGAAATGCAAAGCATGACATCCAGAGAACATCACTATGTGCACCTAACAGATCATCTTCTTAACACATTTTCCTTTGGGAAAAAGATTTTATTGAGGAGACTTTTAATGATTGAATGATAGTATTATACTTGCCAACCACAAAATTATGACTGGTTATCCCAGACATTCTGAAAACACACACTGACCTTATCCACATAATATTATTACTATCTCTGATATCATCATTACAGACTCTAAGGATGCCCACTTATCTGCAAACAGTATTTTTGGACTTTCAAATATGACAAAGAGGACCCCCACCCTGACTGAAATGTTTGTCTCTGCTCAGGATGCTTAGCATCCTGAGCAAAGCAGTGCTAAAGCAATGTTTGTAGTAGCAGCAAGTGCATGAGTACATTTAAGGAGCTATAAGCCAAAAAGTATATGGAACTATGGGTCTATTATGACTAAGCAGAAAATGTCTGTGACAGTTAAGTGATGTGACAGACTGGAGCAGATACTAAGCAACCAACATTCTCTCTTGGTGCTGAGAGAAGATTTATGGCATAGAATTATAGTGATGGGATAACAAACAAACAAAAAATATGTGAAATGCTGTTGGAAATTTTAAGTGTCCTTATGGACTGGGATATTTAACTATATCTTGCATAACCTTTACATTCAAGAATGACCTCCAAACATATAATTTAAGAACAATACACCAAAACATTAAAAACAGATCAAGATGGTGATAAAGAAGGTAAATGCTTTGCTCCCCAAAAGAGCCGTTTACCCAAGGGACAGTACAGCTTGGGCTGAAACTGAAGTGCCCTGGGGACACTGGAGACCTACACAAAAGGCACAGAGGAGACAGGAGGAGATTCATACTTCACTGAACAGGGGGTGTGTGACAAGAGACGCCTGGAGGCTGCAGTATGGAGTGCAGACCTGCAGGGCCGTCAGGTAAGGGCTCTGGAGAAAAGAGAGACATACTCTTTAAAGAGGGGAAACCTTATATGGAGGAGATGGGATGCTCCATACAGGCAAGGTCTATGGTAAGGAAAAAAAAAAGAGAAAATGTGCTAGACTGTACTCCCACTCCACCGACCCTCAGGGCTGGTACAGACCTTACAGTGCTCACTGACAGTCCACAGGCTGCTGAATCTAAGATCTGGACCCTCAAAGAGGAGGGTTATCTGCAGTGCCACAAAAACAAGTCAGCATCAACTCACCCTCATGCCCCCCCACCCCGCCCCCGAGATCACATTCCCCCAGGTCCCTCCTCCACTCTTCTGACTCAGCAATACCAAAAACAGGTTTCACAGCAACTTAAATATGCAGAGACTCAGCACATGCTACTGAGGGACAACTCTATAAATGAGGAAATCAAAGGAAAATTTTTAAAATATTTGGAGACAAATAAAAATGAAGATATGAGCTACCAGAACCTGTGGAACACAACCGAAACAGTACTAAGAGGGAAGTGTATAGAAACAGAGGCCCACATCAAGAAACAAGAAAGATCTCAAATAAATAATCTAACCTCATACCTTAAAGAAACAGAAAAGGAACAAAGAAAACCAAAAGCCCCGTAGAAGGAAGGAAATAATGAAATACTAGAGTGTAATATAAAAGAAATAAAAATTTAAAATTGTAACTGTACAATCCCCAGGGAAAGGGGAGGTCCCAAAGTTCCCTGCCCCACCCTAAGGAAGGGTAGAATTGAGCAGGAAGGAGAAGCTTGAGAAGACTGAGGAAAGGCCTGCAGAAGCAGAGGAGAAGCAGAGAAGCATAGGAAGAAGTACTGAGAGAGAGAGAGAAAGAAGAAAATCTGAAGGAGGCACGTGGAGCAGAGAGGCATGTGAAGAAGCTGTGCTTGCTTTTCAGTCTTGAACTTATACCAGGGACCTGGGAACATGGAAGGGGATACTTAGAAGAGACATAAGTGAGAGACCTGTGGTGAGGATAACAATGGCAGCCTTTTTCTTGACTTGTATTTTGATTTTATTCTTTTCCTTCCAGGCTTGCCTGGCCCCTTCTGTTGCTTTTCTGTGGGTCCCCACCAGAAGGTACCTTAGACTTGTGGCAAGTTTTCAGGCCTCAGTGGCCCCACGTTGGGTCAACCCTAGTTGGCTGGTCATTTACCCACTATGGGATGGGTAACACTGGGTGTTTAATTGGAAACTATCTTAAACTGTATTATTTCTCTTCTTTGTATTGCACACTAATTATATTAAAGTTCCTTTCTATTGAAGGTCTTATGCACTAAGAGTATGTTTGTCTTTATGCAGCAGATAGCAGAACCCATTTAGAGCAGCCAGGTTTGGGGGTCCCAAGGTACCCTACTCTCTGCCTGTTAACAAGATGACAGTGCAAAAGATCAATGAAACCAAGTGATTTTTTTAAAAAAAGAAGAAAAATATACAAAACTCTAGCTACTCAGTTAAAAAAAAGAATACTAATAAAGAGAAATCTAAGATGAGAAGTTAGAACAAACATCTCAGAAATAGAGAAGATCATAAGAAACAACTATGAACATCTCTATGCCAATAAACTGTGTACCTTAGAAGAAATGAACAAATTCCCAGAAGCATACAACCTTCTGATGCTGAATCAGGAAGAAGTAAAAAAATCTGAAAACACCTATTACCAATAAAGAAACTCAAAAAGCAATCTAAAGTCTCCTGGAAAACAAAAACCCGGTAACAGAGAGCTTCACTATGGAATCCTACGAAACCTTCACAGATGAACTAATAACTAACTATCCTTCTCAAACTCAACAAAAAATTTGAAGAATACTTCCAAACACATTTTATGAGGTCAATATTACTCTGACAAGTAGACAAGAACATCACAAAAAAAAAGAAAGACCATCATTACAACAAAAATACACCTCAGTGAAATAGAGAAAATATTTGCACACTATACATCTGACAAGGGCCTAATATGGAAGATCTACAAAGAACTGATACAGCTCAACAATAAGAAAACAACCCAATCAAAAAATGAGCAGGACAGTAACATAGACACTTCTCCAAAGATCACAAACAGATGGCCACAGGCACAATGAAAAATTGGTCATCAATACTTATCACCAGGGAAATGCAACTCAAAACCACAATGAGATACCATCTTACACTCCTGAGAATGGTCCACCTAAAAAAGACCAGAAACAAGTGCTGATAAAATACTATTGTTGGGAATGTAGACTGGTTCAGCCCCTATGGAAAATAATACGGAAGTTTCTCAAAATATTAAAACTAAACCATATGATACAGAAATTTCTCTCTTAGTAACTGTCTGAAGAATGCAGAAACACTAATTTAATGAGCTATATGCACTCCTATATTCATTTCAGCACTACTACAATAGCCATGTTATGGTAACAAGGATAGATAAGTGGATAGAAGATATGGTATATAAACAAAAAGGATTACTACTCAGCTACAAAAAGAAAAAAAAAGTAATCTTGTCATTTTCCACAACACAAACAGAACTAGAGGAGATTATGCTAAGCAAAGTAAGTCAAAAGGACAAAGAAATACTGGGTGATTTTACTCACTCACGAGTAGAATATAAAAAAAAAAAAAAAGCATAGATACTAACAAAACTGAACCAAACCAAATCCTAGATTTCTGACTGCAATATTGAAGCTACTAGAACGGGAGGATTGGCAACACAGGTAAAAGGGGAAGGGTACCCAATGTATTATTTTAGAGGATTATTGGTGCTTTGGTGTTGGGCATGGTGTGTGATAACTTACATCTAAAGAGGTGGGAATTTAAACCCCTACTGTGAACTAATGCTATGTCAATAAAAAAGATACAATTAAAAAAAAACCATGGAAGACAAAAGTAGCTTATGTTCTTGTCTTTTGTTGTTCTTATCAGTGCTGGAAAAGATTTTAATTCTTTGTTAATGATAATGTCTCAATTTACCATGATTTTTGGTAAGAAACTCACAATGCCTTGTAGCCTGTGAGTCATGCTCTACCTTAGACCAGGGTGTCAGCACAGTTTCTGTAAGAGTCACTAGTCAGTGAAAAGCAAGTACAAAAGAAGATATCCTAAACAGAGTGGAAAATAAGTAGAATATGTAATAAGGAAGTAAATGAGGAGAAAAGGATGAAAAAGAGATGAGTTTGAAAGGATCAGGTTTCAGTTCCAATAATTTCACCATTTGTCAGGTGTCCTAATAATGTGACTACAGATCACCAATCAAATGTTGGAAAAGGAGGCACTAATCTCTATCTACCTACCTGTATGAGGAGAATTAGGAGATTATGCTATTTTCACAAATCATAGTCATAAAACCATGATAAATTTTTAAAAATAGACTTTGGTTATAACTAGTATTTGTCCCACCATTATTGATGTAATAATGTTTTTCTTCATACTATTTCTGTTCCTCAAACCCAAGACAAATCAATAGTAGAATTGGGATTAGAATCTATCCACTTGCAATTCACCCCATCCCTATATTTTGAGGCCCTTGTCATTCTCCTAACATTTAATTGGTGGTCTACAACTAAAGTAGGCAATTCTGATGCACTGACAACACAGCATGGCAATTATCAGTTCTGGTGGTCCACATGCTCTTACACATCTGGATTCCATACTGCCCAAGAGAGGAGATCTGATTGGGTCAGTGAATTAGAGTTCTGCAGTGAAATAGCAGGAACAGGATATATTATCATATGTATGTTATTATATAAACTGTAATAAATCTTTATATAAATACAGATTTATTATCATGAATCAGCTTGTGTTATTATGGAGGCTGAGAAGCCCCACAATCTGATTTCTATAATGTACAGACTCAGGAAAACTACTGGTGTAATTCTGTGAATGGAAGGGTCAACAGTATTAAGTCCCAATTCAAGGACAGAAGATTGAAATTTCAGCCCAAGCAATCAAGTAGAAGGAGAAAATTTTCCCTTCTTCTGCCTTTTTCTTTGATTCAAGCAGAGGATTGAATGATCCCTCCTTACAATGGGGAGAGCATTTTGCTTTACACACTCTACCAATTCAAATACTAATTTCAGCCAGAAATTTTCATAGTTATGAGCACAATCAGAAATTATGTTTACCCAAATATGCAGGCACCCCATGATCCAGTTTAGTTGCCATAAAAAATTAACCATCATACTCAGTTTTCACCCTCTACAATGACAGGCATTATTATTGCCCTGTCTGCCTATATCCAATCTATAAATGTTTGCATTTGGCACTATACTCTAGTCAAAGATTTGTGATCAGTCTAGCTGGGATGATGTGACTTGATGCACACAGCAGTGAAATGAAAAAAGAAAAATTGTGAGCCACTTTCTTCAATAGGACTCACAGTTATTTTTAATTTCACAGGTTTATTTCCAGAATAACACCATTGACCTAACCAAAGAATTGGCAACCATAGATCATGTGTATCTCACATGATAATGAGTCTGAAAAGGAATCATAAAACTTCATGTGTTTGTGGCATGGAAGATATTTAATAGTGCTGAGCAGGCAGTATAAGAGGATTTATATATTTAGATAGGAAAATCCTTTCAATGTAGAATATGCAATAGAGTTTGATATTCCATTAAAAATCCAAAACAGATTACTACAAGTCAACAGAAAAAGACACCTGACAAAGATCACTGAACATTGGAGCAGAGACACAGAACATAGTAAGAAATTCACAACTATAGAAAGAATCCATCGCTAGGGTAGTAATAAATTGGTACTAGGCATTTCGCAAAATATATTGGGAGGAAGCAATACTTTAGAAATATAGTCCATTTTGATTTTATAGTTAAAAAATCTGAATTTAGGAATACTTCCTAAAAAATAAATTTCTTAATTAGTATTAAAAACTATGATGCAAGTAAATAATCATTTTTATATAACAGGATAGGAAAAAATAGAATCATTTACAAAAAAGATTCAGGACAAAAAAAAATAAAAGATGAATGCCAGAACAGACATTTTTCTTTATGTTCATTCAATTAAGCATTTCATTGATTCTTAAAGAAGCAGGATTAGTGGTTGATATAGAGCCATGACTTGAGTACCTATGATTCACACATCTTCATTCATGATTAAGTTAATCCTGTACTCACTGAAACAGTTTCATTTGATAATATATCTTTAGTCATTCTCGAACTTTTTATTTTTCCTTATAAAAACTCAGTACAAAGAACCTTTTTCTTCTGGTCTTTCTTTCTCAATCACCTTAACTTGTCTTTCTTTCTCTTTCAACCCATATATGCCAAGAAGTTGATCTTTGACCCTGTTCTCTTCTAACATAATGCTACACATAATGCTCATGAGTTTTTATGGAAACTCACATATTTGTTTTTGCAATGTGATAGACACAAAGAAAGAACATCCAGATAGAACTTGCTGTCCAACTGTAGATATTGTGGCCAGCAAATAACCTTTAAGATATACCTCAGTTACATTAAGCTACCTTTCCTGACGTCATGCATTTCTCAGCGAAGTTTACCACTATGACTGAGTGAGGCAAAAGTATAAACAACCTATCCTTTCTAGCCCACTACAAGATAATTCTGATGGGTGATAGTTTCTTAAAAGCTCTCCACTGCAGTCACCAACATTTTGTCAGGTCTATATCAAAGTCTGATTTTTCTCTCTTCCCAACGCTGCTTCATCTTTAATAAATGTCTTCCATCCCAAATTCAATCACTGTGTCAGTATCCAGAAAAAGCAAACATAATTCCCCTTTAAAGACATGCATCTTCAACTCAGAGGTTAATTATCACAGATAACTAATATAAGCTGACAATCATACAACACAAAATACAGAAGAAACATATGTCATAATTTTAGTACCTTCAGGAAAAGTTAAACAGCAGCATAATATCAAAAAATACAAAATATAAGAGTTACAATACCTAATATAGCATAGAACTGACTATGTGAAAGACAAATGAATCAATGAAAAAAATTGAAAGCCCAGAAACAGATCCATTTGAATGAGGAACTCAAACTATGATAAGGGTGACAACAGTGCTGATCACTGAAGAATCTGAGCTATGAAATAAAATATCCCGGGACAATTAGTAATCCATGAAGTAAAGTATATTGAATCAATGCATCATGCTATTTACAGTAATCAATCTTAGCTGAAGAAAAGATATATGTGAAATAAAATGGAGAAACTTTTAAAACAAACATAGCAGTTTATCTTTATAACTTCGATTAAACATACAAGGACAGATGAACTATATATAAACTGTAAACTGTTTGTCAAATGCCTCCACACTGGAGTGAAAAGTCCCAAAATTGAAGGAAGGGGACATGTACAAGCAAGAAATAATTACTACTTAAACTGCTAAGAGAATTCCTACAAATACATAAGAAAAAGAGAAATATCTAAACAAGATTAGGTTAAAAAAAATCAATCCCAGATTCTTCACACAAGAATAAATAATAGTACAAAAAGTTTCTCCATTTTAGAAATAAGGTAAATGAAAAGCAAAATTAGAATTTCATAGCAACCATATTGACAAAAATTTAATAACCAGATAATACCAAAATTTCCAAGAACAAAAGAAATTCAGATGCATGTTAATGAGGCTGAAAATTCATTCAATAACTGTAAAAAGCAATGTTTCATCACCTAGTAAACTCATATACATATATATACACATACTTATATATACTCCTAGAAAAACACTTGAGTGTGTACTTGAGACTTGTGTAAAAATATTCATACCTATTGCCTATAAAAAAATTTTAAAATACCCATGTTCATAACATATTGTCATTGGCAACAACATGGCTGAACTTTCATGGCATTATGCTGAGAGAAACAATCCAGATAGTGAGAGACCAGTAATATGTCATCTCACTTATATGTGTAATCTAAAAAATTTAAACTTTTAGGGACTCTGTGGTGGCGCAACGGGTTATTAGCCTATGAAGCTATTCGCAGCCCCCGCAGCCCAAGTTCAATCACCAGCCAGGGAGCTTCCCACATGGCGTAGCGGGCCTCTCCTGCATCCCCTCAGCCATGTATTTCAGTTAACCCTCCTGTTCTGCTCCCCACTCTGTCTCTGGTGAATCCTCTTACCACCCTCCACCTCTGGCCTACACCCCAGGTCCTGTATGCATAAATAAATAAATCAAATAAATCTTTAAAAAATAATAAACATAATGGGCTTAATAATAAACATTTAAAAATAAATCTAAACTTTTAAAAACAAAGAGTAGAATGGTGTTGCCAGAATCTGAGGGAACGGGGAGATGTCAATCAAAAGGTACAAACTTACAGTTACATGTTCAGTTAGTTCTGGATATTATGACTATAATTATTAATCACAAAATCTCTCTACTAAATGGGACTTTAACTACTGTTTCCAACACTCCTGATTGCACCCAAAGTCAATCCAAAGAATTCAGTAGACGACTGATTTCCAGATTCTTGTCTCTAGGCCCCTGACTCAATAAACTCATCTTTCATCTTCATCCTTAGTAAATGTAAACAGAGATGACAAGTACAGGAAGATACTGGGAGAAAAGAGGTAGGTTATTATCTACACCTAGAAACTGACAGCCTTTTCAGAGTTCACTGGGGAAAATTTCAGCTTTATAACTTACTGAAGAATATTTTTTGGGTGGAGTTTCCTTGAAGACTGTCAATTAAAAAATTGCTTTTACTCACAATGTTGATATAAAGTAGCCATATGTGTTCTATCTTCCTTTCCCATAGCTGAGTGAATATAAAATTCTGTAATTTGAAATGCAGGAAGAGAAAACACATTTTTCTTGAAAGATGAGAAAGGACTGCCTTATGAACAGATCTCACCAGATATTTTCACATTTTAATCTGAAATTAATATTCAATATAGTATAAAATACAGTATTCAAATATCAGCCTTAACTCTTACAAAGAAATAGTACATAGTGACACACTCAAAGAAATACAGGTTCTTAGGGGCCTCCCTGGTGGAGCAATGGGTTAAGCGCAGCGCTGTGGAGCTGTCAGCAGCTGCAGCTCCAGTTCGATGCCCGACCAGGGAGATTCCCACATGGCGCAGCAGACCTCTCCTGCCTCGCACACTGCTCCCCTCAGCAGTGTGTTTCGGTTGATCTGCCTGTTCTGCTCCCCACTCTGTCTCTGGTGAACCCTCTCACCACCCCGCACCTCTGGCCTGCACCCAAGCTTGTACGCATAAATCAATCTTTAAAAAAAAAAAAAAAGAAGTACGGGTTCTTAAAATATCAAATATTTACCTTAAATTTAATTAGAGTCTTTCAAGTGTCACTTAATCCTGTATCTCCCTTCAATTCTGAACTTCAAGAATTGAATAAATGTGGTTGATCATCTCCTGTGAATGCAGCTATTATATCCCCATGATATGTGTATCTTTCTTATACCTGGGAGTCAATCACATTAATAGTATTTTAATAAGAATATATGCACGTCAGATAATCACTGATCATGATAAATTTTAACTACTCTCAAAGTTCTTGAACTTATTGCAACTTAGCTAAATGTATAGAATGTGATTAAAGGTTTTGGCTGGTATTTAAATAATTTGATTTTTTCCTAACTTCCATATATTCAATAAATGCTCAAATATCCCCCATTGATTGAAGTATAAATATTTGGATTTGACGCTAAGATAAATTCTATCATTTGGAGTTATCACTATACCAATGATTTTTATGTATAAAATACAATGTTCTCTGTGTTTTATAATAATCCCTTAGCTTTTAATCTTAGATATTCCTCCTGCTTCCACAGTATTTTTGACCTCTCTGACTTTTCCAAATTCTGAAGTCCTAAATGTCTTGCAAACACAACAATAAAGCTACCTGGAAAACTAGTTAAAGTCATATTTCAAAGAAAAGTAAATCATTTCCCCCTATTCAAAGAAAATAATTACTTCTGTGAATTAATACATCTACTGACTGTACCTGATGGCAAGTCTCCAGAACAGAACTTTCCTGATTCTAAAGATTCTGTAGAACTCCTTACATGGTAATTATTATAGTTTAATATTCAATAATAACACAAGTATATTCATAAGTCTTAGGCAGTAATAATGAGATGTCATTATTCTAAAATATATGGACTATGAAGTGAGATAAATTGAATATCATGAATGTAACTTCAAAGGTATTAATGTGTTTGATTTCACAGATGGACATTTCCCTTCAAAATACTCTAATTTCTATGGACAGCTTCTTTTTTAAACCCTCAACTCTTTTGTAAATCACACGTTGCTCTTTGAACAATCTCTGCGTTAACTCTTGCTCTTCCTAACAGTGTTATGAAGGGTAAAACTACTTATGGTAAAAATTAAAGTGAATTCAAATTTCTACATATGATTCTACAACTTCTCTGAATTTACTTTGTCCTAATGTCCATTTCTATTTACTTATCATCCTGTTAGACTGTGCATAATTTTTCATATTGTCTTAAATCATTTTGGACTTAGACAAAGGAAAAAGGCAACACAGACAGAAACCTTTTATGGCTCTGATAACTGGGACTGACTCTCTTTACAATGGAGATAGTAATATTTGTACATAAATTATTAGGGCAATTAGTGTATTCCACACTAGACACAGTGATATAAAAATGAAGAACTTCACCTCTGTCAAAGCAGCACTTGCAGCCTAGTAATGCAAGACAAAGACCAAAACAAATATATTTAATGGAATATTACAGCTGTCATAATTAAAACACTGAGAGATACAGTGGGCAAGAAAACTGAGCAACCATTTCCCCAGTGGGGTATTAGGGTAAAGAAAGGTAATTAGATAAAAAGTATTTAGGAAAGATTGTAAGGAAAAGGTTACAAATCCTAGACAATACGGGAAATGTAGAGCAATCTCTTATGACTGCATTTTATTAGTCAAGATTTTTTTTTCTTTTTTTAAAGATTTATTTATTTATACATACAAGCTGGGGTACAGGCCAGAGGCATGGGGCGGCGAGAAGGTTCACCAGAGGCAGAGTGGGGAGCAGAACAGGCAGATCAGAAATACACTGCTGAGGGGAGCAGCGGGTGAGGCAGGAGAGGTCTGCTGCACCATGTGGGATTCTCCCTGGCTGAGCATCGAACCCGCATCACGGGCTGCCGACAGCTCCACAGTGCAGTGCTCAACCGCTGCGCCACCAGGGAGGCCCTAGTCAAGAATTTTTTGAAAGAAAAAGTTGAAAAAGAGCTAAAATCATGGGGACAATTCAGGCCTTGTCTGTCACAATCAGCATTTGAACTTCATCCCATGGTCAAAAGTAAGTCATGGAAAGTAACATGAGCAACAAGTTGGGTATAAAGAGTACTTAGTAATGGTGGAGCCTGCATAAAGGGAGAGAGAGAAGTTTGAGAACTACTGCAATAGTCCTGCCAAAAGACTTGGCTCCTTCTGTTTGGGGATTTGGTGGTAGTAATAAAGCAACTGCTATTAATAAAATGTTCCTATTCTGGGCCTCCCTGTTGGCGCAACGGGTTAAGTCTCAGCCTATGAAGCTATCCGCAGCCACTGTAGCACGAGTTCGATCCCCGGCCAGGGAGCTTCCCACATGGTGCAGCAGACCTCTCCTACCTCACCTGCTGCTCCCCTCAGCCATGTATTTCAGTCAACCCTCCTGTTCTGCTCCCCACTCTGTCTCTGGTGAATCCTCTCCCCTCCCCCCACCTCGGCCTACACCCCAGTTCTTGTATGCATAAATAAATAAATCTTTTTTTAAAATGTTCTATTACCTCTGAAAATAGGGTCAGATCGAAAATACATAAGCAAACGGTCACACTAGATCATTTGATGGATTTTTAGGGGGCCCTGATTGCCTCAACTGGAACCTCACCAGTGCTTAATTGGGATCATGATATGGAGCGGTAAATAAGAATATGGAAAACAATGTGCTTACAACTCTCCCCAACAAAACTCAAAGTTTTAATTTTGCATGTGCAGAAAATGAATTATTTGGAAATTTCTAAAATGAGCAACTACATGACATTAAAAACAGCTGTTGTGTTTACTCAAACATTTCTGAGTGTCCTGAGGCCTCAAGTATGTTTGTGGCTTGCATCCTCGGGAGTTTAGAAGGTCAAAGTCATCAGTGTAATGAAATAATTTCTCTGAAGAAGGGCATGAAAGATCACTAGCACTTGTTTTTATCCAAGAAATTGATGTATTGGGATTTGGAACTTTCCAATTCTCAGGATCCCAATGACAAAATCATAACTGGTTTTGGTATTCAACAGATTCTCTTCACCCTTAGAATCTTCAACTCTCCTTATACTAAACCAACAGATGAAGTAACAGAGTAAATAATCATATTGTCAAAAAACATAGGAAGGAAAGTCTAAAAAACAATTTTTATAACTGTGGCTAGATCCAGAGCTACAGAATCACCCCAAAATAGTGAGAAGTAGAATGTAAGAGATCTTGTTCTCAGTAATATTGTTTCCCTCCAAGCCTTACAATAATTTCTCCATGGTTTATTTGGGCCCAGTTTCCTAAGGGCAGTGTGTCCACTACCTGTGCTAAACGTATAGATGTGCAAATGCAAATTTATAACTCACAAAGTATAAAAATGCAGAACGGCACTGATATAAATCAAGAATGGCAAGAGGCACTAATATATCCAATCTGTGAGGTGTGTATTATTTTCCTTAAGAGAAAGATTATACTCAAGGAAGATTATTTATAGTTTTCTTTTGAATGATGTTAAAAAATATTCACAAAGCCAAATTAAAGTTGCATAAGTGATTCAGTGGTTTTCATTTCCACAGATATATATTACCTTGGATCTCAAAGTTGGCTGTTGATTGTAAGGCAGTTAAACCAATGAGAATAAGCCTGAACACTCATTTTAAAGAACAAGTCTAGCTAGCTCCAATTGATCTCCAATCTGGAATATTTCAATATTTGCATAGAACAAGACTTTATAAGCAGATGGTTTTGTAAATTCCTTCCATAATAGCATATGCAAAGATGTTAAATGGATCAAACAACCTTATTGCTGGTACCAAAGCCTTCAGAAATAGCAATGTAAAAGCATTAAGGTGTAAGAATATGTTTTATAGTTGATAATAGTCCAAACTTAGAAATAATCTATTATTCTACAGATAAATACATCTATATACTAGGTATGATCTATAGACATAAGCCTAGAAAGATACTGGTGATTTGTTCTTAAATAAACAAAATCAAATTATATAGCAATAAGTGTAGCCTAGTCCCATTTTTGTTTAAAAAGAAGAAACTATTAGTACTAATTAACGCTGGTTGTTGCATAAAAATTGTATATATAAAAATGTATAAAAATTCAGATATTTTACTCTGTAAACTTCTATAGTTTGCTTTTTCAAATAACATAGTCTATTGCAATTTTAAAACAAACAAAAGACAATTACCAAATACATCATGCCATGCTCCCTCTGAGAAATGTATCACCTGAACACAAAATGTCCCTGGAACCTTTCAACCATTTTGATTCATTTAATTCTGGGTATTTCAGCTAATACAAATCAGAATTTCTGATGATACTCAGGGGATATGACCTCACCTTATTAGGCACTTAAAAATAGTTTGCATAAATCTCTGTGAGCTAAAAATACTAATTTTTATACATCTCTGTGGCAAACAAAGTCAATGGAATTTTAAGATTTTCCTTAGGCATAGTTATATCCCTTCAAAACTCTTTCTACCATTTCCCTCTTTTATCAATGGATGAATTGGGGAAGCAAAGTAAGTAGTGACTTCTGTAGGAGGTGAACAGTAAGCACCAGGAATTGCAAACATATGTTCAAAAATGGCTCAGTGCATTTAGGCATCTTATGAAGAGTATCATTTTGTCAAAGCAAACATTTTCACCACTTCTGTGTACACCAGTACACACACCAAAGCTAAAAGGATTCTTCAGTTTCACAGCGAACTGAATTTGCCTGAACTGTTCACTAAAAAAGAGCCTTGGAAATATAATAGATTTCACCTATAGGGAAGAAGAAATTAAAGTTCAAAATCACCAATGAAGAAAAAAATTCATTTCAAAGTAAAAAAAAAAAATCTTCAAGGTTTAAACATTGTCTAACGCAAAGTGGCCATTTTAAACATTTCTTATATCGCAGTTGAAAAATAAGAAGTTAGAGAACTTGCTTTTTCAAAATATATATAAATCAGTACAAGTCAAAAATTAAAGAAAAGCATCACCTTATCTCTATTTCCATAATCATTTTTGTTGGAGTCATAAATGTTCTTGTTTTAAGTAAAAATCCTTAATTTCTTTTGAAACTAGGAAGACTAGGATTGAAAGTAGAAAAAGTACCTCTCAAAGGAAAACAGTACATTGGTAGTAGTTGGAAGTCTAAGAAGAGATTTTGAAATAAACCCTCAATATTCTGTTCCTCGTATTCCTTTACATATTAATAATTTTTCCTTTTTTAATCATGTCTTACCGATCATGCAGTAAGGTAAGTGTCAAGAGCTTAGCAATCACCAAATGATTTACAGATCTAGATTTCCCTTATGCCTATTTTAAGTGCAAAGGTCATATCGCATTTTTTCCTAAATAGCTTACCATAAATTGTCTTGGAGACCTGTCAATCTGGATATTTGCCCAGATATATTTAAATAATCTCTCATCTGAGACCTATTACCTTGAAATTAAGAGTCATTCCAAGTCACAAGTCAGAGGTCGTATCTGGAACGACACATATATCTATTTTTAAAGGAGTCAATTTAATGTTAAGAAAAATCAAAATTCCATTTATTAAGTACATAAGTCCACAAACCAGTGAATTGTTATTGATTGGTAACTTAAGTAGAAGCATCACTTTACACTGAAAGAACTAGTACAGTGGGTTATTACCGAACTAAGAACAAAAGGAAGCTACCATCAAATCCAACTCTTTATAGATGAAGAAACCGAAACACAGATGTATTTAACTTTATAGAACTCTACAAAATAATTTTTCACAAGACTATATTACAAGTGTTATCTTCTAATGTTATGTTTTGACATGTTTCTGATAATTTAACTTTATGATTAGAATCAACTGTATTAGCAAAAAACAATACATGGGCACTAAGGTGTTCTTATACCTTCAAGATAGAAATTTAGGTCTGAAGGTCTCCAGGGCTTGAAAAAAAAGTGAAGTGAGTTGCTTAAAATCCTCAGCATATATGAGATAATCTGGTAGAATTAAACACAATGGAAAGAAGGTCAAGCTTCAGATCATAATCTCCAAAATTTTCTTACCACTTAATTCTTCAGTTTAAATAAACTGGGGTGTATCATCAATATATTCTATTTACAATAATATTTCATCTTGAGCAAATTACTTAACTTCTATGAATTTCAGTATCTACAGGATTGTTGTAAGGACTAAATAACCTAACATAGACCTAGTACATAGTAAGATTCCAATAAATGTAAGCTACTTATACATACACATTTATCATATATATCATACATATACAGTACTAATGTAACAGGAACATAGCAACAATCACATAAAGTACAAAATTAAGTAAGTTGAAAACTAAACTTAAATAGAATTTCTAATATGATACTCATAGGTTATTTCATAGAATTCACGTAATACATTCACTCCAATTTGGAAATTACTCCTTCAGAGAAATCCTTTATTGAGGGGCAAGCGAATGTAAGAAGACAAAGGCTCAGTGCTGAAGTTGGCTTGCAGCAACTAGTGAGAGAGAATTTTTTATTTCTTTTGGGGTAGCTTGGAATGGACTGTGGTGAGAGTATTTACACCATGGAAATCAGAAAACACTACAATTCAGAGCCTTTTTTTTCCTCCAGAGGGGTGGTTGTTAGACATTCACCAGCAAATCACTGTCAGCATTTCAGAAGTAGGAAGAGAAGGATAAAGTATTGTGAAGTCAGAAGGTCAAAAAAGGAGAGAATGAGAAGGGGAGATGGTCAAAACTGTCAGAAGCTGTGTAGGTGTCATTGGATTTGACAGGTCATTAGAGACTTTTGAAAAAACAGTTTCTGTAAAGTGACTAGGTAGAACTGGAAAACAGTTGGATGGTGAATGAGAGGCCAGAGTAAGCAGACAGGAAAGGAAATAAGTATGTAATACAGCCATACTCTGGGGAGAAAGCTGTACCATGGGAGTGATGGGAAGTAGGAAGCGAACAAAGAGGTCAAAGTTGGTGCAGGGAGAAGAACAGTGCTGAATCAAGCCAAGATGAACAGTGTTCTGAGCCACAGAAGTCAAACAGCGATTGTGGGATGGGAGGTATTTACACTGATGTTCACTGAGAGGTGAGCACAGTAAAACAAGAGGACCAGTTAGAGGGTACAGGCTGAACAAAGTAGGCAGAAGTGAGAAAACACAGAAAAAATGTAAAGGGATCCAAAAAATACAAAATAGAAAATAAGGAGAAAAAACACCTGGACTCTTGATTTCTAACTAGGTAAAAATGAGTTTAATATATATGTGATATTTTAAGGCATTTATTTCTATATTTATGAAATAACATGATAATGGATATAAGAATTTACAATGGAACAAGGAAAGTCTCTTTAATAAAATATGTTGAGAAAACAGGACAACAATGCAAAGAAATTAAACTAGACCACTATCTCATATCATCCACAAAAATTAACTCAAAAGGGATCAAAGAATTGGATGTAAGTCCAGAAACTATAAAATATATAGAAGAAAACACACTAAACACTCTGTAACACTGGCTTCAGGGATGTCTCAGGAGACTTGATAACAATGACAAGGTAAACAAAAGAAAAAATAAACAAATGGGATTATATCAAACTAAAAAGCTTCTGCACGGCAAAAAAATACATTAAAACAAAAAGGCATTCTACTGAATGGGAGAAAATATTTACACATCATATATCCTACAAGGGGTTAATATCCACAATCTACGAAGAACTCATAAAATCCCCAAAAAAAAAAAAAAATTTATAAAGGGCAAAGGAGTTCAAAACACTTCTGCAAGGAATACATACAAATGGTCAATAGGCATATGAAAAGATGTTGATTATCTCTTTTTACTAGAAAAATGCAGATCAAAACAACATTGAGATATCACCTCATACCCTTGAAAATGATTACTATCCAAAAAGCAAGAAACCACAGTTGAAGAGGATGTGGAAAGACTGGGATGATGATTATTTACTGTTGGTTGAAAGCTGTTGATTATATACTGTTGATAGAAAGCAATGTGGAGAGTCCATAAAAAGCTGAAAACAGAAATTCCATACAATCCAACTATCCCATTTCTGGGTATTTACCCCCAAAATGCAAAACAAGAATCTGAAGGAGAGTTATGTTTGTTTAATGCAGTACTATTTGCAATAGCCAAAAAATATAAACAACCTAAGTGCCCAACAATTGAAAAATAGATAAAGAAGATGCTGTATATGGAATGTAATACTAATACTATTCAGCTATTAAAAAAAAAATCCTCCCATTTGCCATGACATGAATGAACCAAGAGGGAATTGTGCTAGTGAAATAAGTGAGACAGAAAAAGACAAATGCTGAAAGATATCACTCATATGTGATAAATAGAGAAATGAAAAAGCAGATGAACTAAATAAAACAAAAACAAATTTTTGGACTATTAGACCAGTGAGTGGTTATCAGAAGGGAAAAAGGAAAGTGGGGAGGGAAAAGTGGGGAGAAGGAGACAAAGGGTTCAGTGCAGCGTGTATTTGGACTTTGAGCAGTAACCTTGATACAGTAAATATACATGTTGATTGTCAGTGATGAACACCTGAAATTTATATAATTTTATAGTGCAATGTTACTTCAACTTAAAGATTCGTTTAAAAGAATACCAATGAATATAAAGTAGTTAGAACTTCATCAAAAGAAATGGTGCTTAATCTACGGAACGTGGTGACTTAACAATTATTTCCACATGGTTAAGTTCTCCTATTTTATTTTACTGAGGGGGAAAAAATTACTCTGACTAGTTTATTTTTACACGCCACGCTCAAACATTTGCTTGGAAACTACACTGAAAATTGCACATCTCATTTGTGTGCTTAACACTTATAAATTCACTCCACCTGAGAGACCACTGAAAGCACAGGCATAATATTGCTCTGATGCCTTTGTAACCAGGACAAAATCACCCTGTACAAATACATCTGCCACTTACAATGGAAGATAAGTCTTTAATTAATTGAGTTTACAGTTTCATTTTCTTTTTTTATTACTTCTCTTAACCTAATGTTCACTCTCCATGCCCTTAAAAGAGGAACATGCAAAGGCCAGGTGAAAAATAAACTTCCACAGGCAATATTTGCAGAGCTGTTTCTGCTAAACAGTCAAACTCACCAGGCTCTTATATCATCATTTATTTGCACCTGTCTGTGAGCATGGGTTTTTGTGCTTCCATAAGCAATTCTTAATTTCCATCAATAACCTTTCATTTCAAGCATGGTCAGTTTGCATTATGAGTGTGAGAGCCGAGAATCACCATTTTTGAAAGCTAGAAACTGAGGGCTGTAACATAAGACGATAGTTTAAAGAATGGACTAAAGTTACAGACAACTGGGGCCCAATCTGTAAATTGGGTCATTTGTATCACATTAATGGTGAGAAGCGCTCTCAAGTTTAATGGGGTTGTTACTGCGAAAACTTTTGAAGATATGCCACCAGAGTGGCTTGGGCTCCTAATCACATTGTATATGTTTGACTCTCACTGTCAGTTATCCATCAAGTGTTAACTAGACTCCCTATGAAATGCCTTTTAAGTGCTTATTAAAACTGCAAGAACTAACTTGCTGCCTTCTGAGCAGAAATCACACCCTGGCCTCCAAACTGCTACAGCTCTCAAAAAAAGATAGGAAATGGGCAAAGAAGTTGGAAGATAACATTAATTCTGAATTTCTCACAAGAGTTGAAAAGAAACTCAAATTTGGCAGGGGTAGAAAAAATGGTTCGATCCAAATGGGGAGGAGGAGAGAGAGGGGATGGTGGACAAGGGGTAGGGAAAGCACAGAGGACTATGGGACTATGGTGAAGGACTATCGGTGCTTTGGTGGTGGGAGAGTGACCACCCTGAGGTGAGAAATCCTGTACTGTCAAAATATTAACAAGGATGTAAAACAATGGTACTTCCTTAAAATAAAAAAATAAATAAAAACAAAAGATGGTTCAGAATTGTGTCACCGGAACTGCATGAACTGGTTGACTTCAGTAATGGGTATCCCCAAACTGAGCACTACTTAGAACACAGTAGGTATTCAATACATATTCTGAATGACTAGCTCACTGATTGGATCAAACACTAGCAATGTTATCCTTCAGAACTATGGCTGTAATCAAAGGTCACAATATGATTCGACATGGAGAATATACAAATTACTACTAGTAACTGTCAAAAGGGAGCAAGAAGGGTATTAGAAGTGTCATTTGACTAAAAATGAATGAATTTTGTTCAGTATTGATTAGCATAAGTGGTAGGTTTAACCTGTGATATCATGACTTCCAAGAGAATTGTTAAAGAATTTACATGGCAACTAAATGGAGGCTTCTCTAGAATGTGTCTAGCACTTAATTGAGGCAGGAAGAGGGGGCTGAATTCTGTAGAAACAGTGTATATTGAAAAGTGAGATTCCAAAAACAAACCTGCCACAGTTTTGGGAAAATACAAGTATCTCTTAACATCTAACTTAACAGCTTAATTAACAAATTACTAAAATTTAGTTTCAGCACCTTCTATTTGGTGGAGTAAGTTTGTTCAAAACTATTAATGTTACAAAAGCACAGATACTTACTATGGGGATTGTCTTTTCAAAACTAGTATAAATCATATAAGAACATGGCCTTCGTATCCACTAGAATACATTTGAACCTGCGTAAAGTGAGAAAGGATAATATATATAACCATGTGCCCTAGGGCAGATTGAAACAATGATAGGAGGAGGCAAGAATTTTAAATTACAACCTACAAAGAATAATGAATAGTCATGAAGATAACTGGCAAGAAATCCAAAGCAGAAAACGAGCAATGCTATCAGAAATAGGAAATACAGACCAAGTGCTGTGCAGAGAGAGAAATGGGAAAGAGAGGGATCAGATCTAAGGCCAAGAATTCAGATCTCCATGAAGAAATTCCGTTTCCTCCTATGTATGGCCTGGTGCAATGAGCAGACAGAGAAGCACTAAGACCCAAACTATTATATTCTTTTTTTTTTTAAGATTTATTTATTTATACATACAAGCTGGGGTACAGGGCAGAGGTGTGGGGCGGCAAGAGGGTTCACCAGAGACAGAGCGGGGAGCAGAACAGTCAGATCAGAAATACACTGCTGAGGGGAGCAGCGGGCGAGGCAGGAGAGGTCTGCCATGCCATGTGGGATTCTCCCTGGCTGGGCGTCGAACTCGCATGGCCGCTGCTGACAGCTCCACAGCCACCAGGGGGGCCCTATAATCTTTATATTAAACTCTTGGGCAGTTCTCCTAGTAGTGGGTTATGGAAGGTATTGATCTATGTTTGAGACATTGTAACACTCGAATCCTAACTTTCTACCTTTATTGCTGCTTCTGCTTAGAGATTAATACAATTAAGATGCCTCATCAACAGAGGCTGAGCATACTATTTTTAAATGTATATTATTTTGATGGATATAATCAGAAAGAGGTAGGAAATTAGCAAAAAAAATATATCTACATTTTTTTTAGTTTTACACAGTACTTTTTCACTATCTTCTAATATATTTTAATATTTTGATTATGACATGTTATTAAGCCAGGACCCCAGAGAATCAGGAAACAAACAGTTAAGGGAGTCGATTGTTTGACTGGTTTATTCTCATCAAGGCAGTTAAAATTCCTAACTGATTTACTGTAAATAATATCTCAATTTATGTTGCCAACCAGCTTCCAACCACCCGTATCCATTTGAGCAGCCCACTAACATAAGGAAAATCCAAGATAAGCAGTTTCGACCCCAAGTGACCTTAAATAGCCACAACCTCATTAGTACCCTAAAATCTCTATCCAAGGGAAGAGATGAATCACCATTTTCTGAAGGTGCAGCACGTGGAAGTATGTTCTTCCCTCAGTGCCTGCACATAAGCCCCAACACTGCCCCAAACTCCAACATCCAGTCACCCAAGACTTTTTTTGTTCTATTTTTGCTCTGCCCCCTTTTTAAAACTTTTAAAATTTTCTACTTAGGAAGGCAATTTGTGGAGATCTTCATGCCTCCTTAGTTGTCATCACAATAAAATGGCTCTTTCGTCAACAAACTTGGGTCTGGTTTATCAGCTGATGTGCCCAAGTGGCCAACGCCTTGTGTTAGGTAATAATGTCACTTCACATCTGGAATAAAACATCATTAGAGTATGTTTATAAAATCCAACTAATTATTAATTTATTTGCTATTACTAAGACATTTTGACTAAAGATGTTCAACAATGTGAACATTACATGTAAATATGAAGTTTGTAGGAAAGTGCAGCTTACAGATTTTTGATAGAATACTTTATCATAAGTATGCAAATTCAAAAGAGACTTATTATGACAAACATTTTTCCAGAGTTTTTTAAAGTTCAAAGATGTAGGGCAATTGATCATTTTTTACTTTTGCTCATCACCTTTACTCCCCTTTTTTTCGGACTCATAAAAGAAATAGTCAAGAGGCACAAGAATACTATGGTTCTGATAGCATCATGAAAAGAATCACACTCAAGAAATCCAAAAGAATGGATACTCCAGTAGGTTTGGGATTGGGGCGGAAGATGGTAGAAATGATAGAATTCTGCAGGAAATCAAGCTAAAAAACAGAGGAACAAAATAATTCACACAATCCAGAATTCTTAGCACCTGAGTTGAAACAGGAGAAGTCTAGAGTAAGGGGCAAAAGTCATTTTCCTTTATCTTCCCCCTTTCTCAAAGTCAATTTTTTTTCCTTTTCTCAAAGCTAAACCACACTTGAGTTCCATGAATCACTAGTTTGTCTTCTTGTTCTTGTTCTCTCCTTCATCTTTAACATTAAGCCTGCTTTTCAAAATCTCCATCTACATTCCAATCCCAGAGTTAATTAGATATGAAGAAACAATTTAAGTGTCTTTGTATTTACCTAAAGGAGTACTGGGAAATTAGAACTGCATTAAAAAATTAGAGAAAATATATTGTTAACCTTCACATACTGTGAAATACTAAGGAAGGGGATTTATAACCAACTACAAGATTTACTTTATCATCACTTTCATTTTTCATAAAAAATAACAAATGTGACTTCGTTACCACAAATTTTTTTAATCTTTTTATCTCCAGCTTCAAATCTTTTTATTTGGTATCCTTACTGACCAGTTCAAGAAATACAGAGCACGGGTTTTTACAAGTTCAGAACATTCAACTTGTTTAGAATTAAGTTGTCAGAACTTGCCATTGTTGCATCAGTCTCAAATGCCCAAACACCAACTTAAATAAACTAACTGTAGCTGAAACAAAAGAAATTGCAAGCACAAGTGTTAAATGAGCTCAGAAAATGTCAGATATCTGTGCCTATAGTTGTTTACTCTCATCAAGTATTGAAATATTATTAAAAGCCTTCACTTTGACCCTCAATGTGCAGAACTGATTTGGGGATATGGCAGAGTGAGATGGGAACAAGGGTAACACACCTAGAAACAGATATTTTCCTAATGTTGTTTTTATATTCTCCACTCTTGCTAGCATGGCAGCATACATGAAAAAAAATTAAAATGCCAGAACTTCTTTTGCTATCAGGTACTCCAGAGGAAATGTAAATTAGTGTCTGTCATAAAGTTATGGAGAATGAATTAAAAGTCATTAATGCTAACACATTATTCACAAAATGTAACACTTTTTCCAAAGTAGAAACTCAATCAATATCATGTAATAAATCAAACATGATTCAGTATGGGAAATGACTAGTTTCTAGTTCACTTTAAAGGGATTCGGGATAAGGCAGCAGAACAGGTTACTATTTAACACATTTCTCACATTTTTCACTAAAAATAGATAAAATGTCTAATTTCAGGCTCAGAACAGAATGTGTTTTAATGCAATTTCCTTGAAAATTGCTGTTTCTTGTGCACCTCTGAATATGTACTCAGTGTGAATTAATTACCACTGGTTCCTTAGCTTATATTCTAGTCATGACAAAAAAAAAAAAAATGAAACCTGTCCCCTTTGTCTTTTTACTAGAAAAGGGAAGGCAGTGCCTATGTCATTAGCATGGTGTATGGCCCGCGAATCAATGTGACACACAGAAAGTTTTTCACTAAAAATGGGTTACATAGAACCATTATGTCTTACATGATTGTATCTCTGAGATATGCGATAACATTTGCTCAGTTTCCTTTGTTTTCCTGTTAACATTTTCATTTCAGTGTTGCAGATAATTTTCTATTATCTCTGCCTTCTTTATATTTCTCATGTATTTTCCTTTCAGATAGTCTCGTTGAATTAACTGAAGAATAAAACTATATAATATAGTCTTATTATAAGCAGAAGAAAATGAAGATGATCTGATGAGATAAATCACTGAAGGTTAATAGCTTTTTTAAAATCAATCTTCCTTCAAAGGAAAAGGCTAAATGACTTAGTGGATGAGACACTACCCTCTCACCTCTGAGACCACAGTTCAAGTCTAACTGTGAGCCTTAAGTGACATGTTTACTGGGTGTAGATCAGTCTCTAGTGGACAAATCTGCACTGCATGAATTTGAGGCTGCCACAATAACCCTACCCCACCCACGATCGACCCCTGGGACTGACGTGTTTCACATTCCAGTCTATCTTGTCCCTTCAGAAATGGCAAGGGTAGATGCTAACATCACTGTCAGGAAACAACGTTTTCAAAGCAGCCTGTTCAAGTAGCACCAATAGTGTGAAGTCATTGGAGACTGTTGCCTCATCATTCTGACCCCTCAGCTGCCACCCAAATAACTTGACCTTCCTTCCTATAAAATGAGAGACACCATTTCTCTTCAATTAATAAACTATGACAAACAGAACTAACCATTTGGCTATTCTGGACTAGCTAGGGACTCGCTTACCAGAAGGTGGTTACTCCTATAGAAGACAAACTTCAATAATTAAATTCAAACACATCCAAATAAAAGGGGAAAACAAATACATATAGGTGCATGCCTCTCTCTCTCTCTCTCTCTCCATATATATATATATATATATATATATATATATGTATATATATATATATATATATATACACATATATTTAAATTTGTTTATTCCTAAAACAGTGTGTAGTTGTATTTTAACAGATACAAGTCAGACCAGCTATTTATTCACATGGATAAACTTTCATTTCTGGCTACTTAAAGCGCTTCTTTGTGTCTCTCCTTAGTGTGTTTTTCAGTTTCCATCCTTCAATTGCATAGTATACTGCATTTGAAGACTCTAAAAGAGATATCCAAATTGTTTATAGAACACACACGTAGCACAAATAGCAGTTATTTAAAGAGACTGCAGTCAGCTCAATTTTACAGGCAAAGATGTATATATCAAATAATCCTACTGCAATGTCCAACTAAAATCAGCAGTTTATTTCACAGTTTTATGGTGAGACATGTTTTTTCTGTGCCTTTTATGCATGTGCGATTACCCACTTGAAGGTGGAAGCAACATCTAATTTGGAACCACTTAGACAGGGGATAGCATTTGCATACAATGAAACACAGAAGAAAAGTTTAAAAGTAGAATCATTAAAATGATGATGCATCCATGACATTCCCATATTCTTCCAAAATGATTTATTAATGATTGTTGTTTACTGCTAATTCGAACCACCTGCAAATCTCTTTGTTATGATTAAAGCAAGGTCCCCCCACCCCCAGGCTGATAAATGGCTCTGTAATTCAGAGAAAATATGCTAAAGGTCATGAGTTAATACATCCTCTGGTACTTTCCCTTCACATCCTTGCTTTCCCAAATGGTAGGAAAGCTGTGTTGTATTATTTCCAAGTCTTTGTAATGTCCATTCAAAATGAAATTGGAGAGTGCATCAGAAAAGGAATATGTGTGTGTACACACAGCAAAATTCACATGTATTCTGTATAGTCTATTACCAAAATTATACAATTGCCTTTTGAGAAATTTCATACAAAAAAATCTTTCCTTAATAATCTATGAATATCACTGTCTGAATCAAGTATTATTATCCCTTTTAAAATTAAACTATCCACAAAACATGCATTTACTTTCCGCTATACAAAATGCTAATAATGCTTTTAGAATGGTCTTTAAAAAGTCTAATTATATCATTTAAAAACTGAGAGACCAAAGGGCAAGCTAAATTCTCCTAACATAAATCAGACTTTTTTTTTATTTCAATGACTTTAAAAACCTCAAATGCAGTAATTTTAATAGCAATGAAAGAATGAATAAGTCATAACTCCGCCTGATCACATAACTGTCTATAACTGTTATTAAATGCTCCAAAATAAGTGAACTCATTATGTTTCTGCACTGCTTTTAGCTAATCTAAGATTCTGCTCACTTAATCATGCAGAAAAGGTTTCAGTGCAGTTTTAGACCCTCAGCAAGGTCACTTCAATGCCTTTTTTCTGTTCTATACTGATCATTTAAGAACAGCACTTTGACCTGAAACTGATGCTGTCTCATATAAGCTTGAATGTTTAACCCCCACAGAGCTGCATTTTAGACATACATTTGCACAGCCTATTGTCATATTTGCTGCAAACTGAGCTAGGTTCACTTTTCAACAAAGAAGAAAACGCCAATCAGAATTTATAAATGCCATGTGCCCAGTGAAACTCCCTCTCATGATACCTATAGAGACTGAATTCATGATCTTAAAAACATCCTCTGTGAATACTTTCTTAAGTTCTCATTGGTTTTAAAGATGTGATGATTAAGTATTAAGTGTTTTTTACTCTATATTTTTACCAGCCCATCTGTAAATTTAGTTGTGAATAATTTACATGACAAAACTATTCTTTTGGATATTGGTTGATGTTTCTTCATGCAGTTAAAAATCATGAGACAAACAGCATGGTATTAACCTTGGTCATACTCTGGTTGTTTGCCAATAAAAAAAAAATGCCAATTTCAAAACTAAGTAATATTTCTTCGTATCTGTTAAGCCACAAATATGAAAATAAGTACTATAGAAAAGGTCCTAACAGCTGTTCTGGAACATGGAAGAAGTGTTTCCACTGTGAAACAATAAAGGATTCTGCATGTGAACAAAATCCAAGTGGAGCAGTCTTGAGTGCAGATAAGAAAAGGATAACTGAAAAGCAAAATGGAATCAAGAATAGACCTAAAGAGTGTAAAGTAGAAAGAGGAGGAAGAGATAAAGATGGAAAAGAGGAAGAACAATGAGAAAAAGATGAAGAAGAGGAGGAAGAGCAAGAAGAAGAAGAAAAAGGGAAAAGTCCAGAGAGATTATTAAGATCCAGACATCAGTAATTTAAAGGATTATTCACCTATGGGTAGCAGGAAAATCAAAAGGAATTCTGATATCATGTGTAAACTCCCTGGAGTTTCTGAAAAAGGAAGGTCACCTTTTGAATCTTGTACTTGAGCTCTGTACTTTGTACTGTCTTCTTAGGAGTTATCTCCTGGGGCCTAAATTCCATGGACATATGTTTCAGTTCATTCTCACTAGCTATAAGATGTAGTACAGGACTCAACACCCACCTCCAACCTTGAAAGTTTGCAATGATTATTACCTCAGCTCAGGAACTAAACCAACAATCCTGAAACTTACTCAGGGTACACTTAATATTGCATCTGTATCTTTCTGAAGAGCCTACAGCATGGCAACAAATAAACACTAAGCAAAACCGCACACATAAGTATTGACACAGCAAGAGCGGTAATAAGTATTGAAAACTAGCTTCCAATTACTTCCAAAGTTTGAAGTAAACCCTGGTAAGAATGTTGGCTTTCAGGTTTTGCATAAGTATGTATGTTCACTTGAGTTTGTAGTCATAAGATCACATAAGTCATATGATCAGTTTTAAACAAACCAAACTTTATTCAGCACACATGAATTAAGCAACCATCATGAATAAGTAATAGACTCTGCAAGATGCCAGGGTGGGTTGACAGCAACAGGAATGAGAAAATATCCCTGCTTTCAAGGAAGGGATGTTTTTTTAATTGTTTTTTTTTTCTTAATCCCTCGTTTGGTTCCCCTGTATTCTTCCTGTAAGTGAAATCATCTGATATTTTTCTTTCAGACTTATACTAGTAACTAGTACTAGTATATACTAGAGCATTATACTAGTAATATACTAGTATAAGAGAATATATAGAATATAGCAGTAACTAGAATACACTAGTAACTAGGGCATTCCTCTGGAATATACTAGTAACTAGAGCATTCCTCTGGAAGTTAGGACTTCAGTGTTCTTCTATTGGTTCATATTCTGACACCAACTCATGTACTACAATTCAAGAACTAACCACATGTAGTTAGCAGAATTATAAGGAGGGCTCAATACTCCATAAAACTGCTTCACTTGTTAGTAGTAACATTTTAGGAGTTCCCCAAGCCATAATAAGCATTTCTCCCCAACTAGCTACAAATTCAAAGGTTCCCACAACTCTTCAAGATTCAATAATTTGCTAGAATGACTCATAAAATCCAGGAAAACTCTATTCTGATAATTACAGTTTTGTTATAAAGAATACAGATCAGACTGGTCAAATGAAGAAATAAATAGGGTGAGGTCTGGGGAGGCCTGAAACATATAACTTTCATGTCCCCTCCCAGAGGAAAAAGGGTATGTCACCCACCTGGCCCACTGATCTGTTCACCAATCAGGAAGTTCCACTGACCTTTCTTTCCAGAATTTTTATTGAGGTTTCATTATATAGCCATGATTAACCATGCTATCCGTCACATGATTAAACTCAATCTTCAGCTCCATCCATTCCAAGAGGATGGAAGATCTGGCTGATATAAAGTTGTTCAAAGTTCCATACTGTGATTCATATAGTTGATCTTTCTAGTATGACCAACCTTCATCCTGAAGCTATCTAAGGTAACACGAGAAGTCACCTAATTAGCATAAATTACCAGGTATGATTCAAAGAGTTCAAAAATAATAAAGATACTCTTATTATTCACAGAATTACAAAGATGTAGTTTTCTTCCTGGGAAACAGGAACAAAAACCAGTCAAATTCTTTATTATGCAACAGTTTAACTGTTCATTCAGTTATGAATTTATTCAGTACCTACCTGGCAAGGAGATGTGGTAGTCAAGAGGAACATGTCCATTTGTATTTGACATGACTGTGCTCTCTAAACACAGTACAACCATTTGTTAAGATAAGTCATATAAAAACGGTAACATATATCAATGGTTTCACTTATAACAGGACTATAGGGAAACCAAATAGGAGAGACACTCAGTGGGGGGTGGGGGAGTATAAGGGCACAAAATGGAGTAGAAAAGGGGGACCACAGAGATGGATCATGGGTGAATTGGTGGTGGGTTACCCAAGGGGAATACAAAATGTAAAAGATATAAATAACAATAAAATATAAATACTTAAAAATAAATAAATAAATAAATCTTTAAATTTAAAAAAATGGTAACAAAAAGGGCTACGCATAAAAAACAGTTTATTGGTAATTATTTCATCCAGTACCTGCACATGAAACGATTGCAAGCAAATCAGAACTATCAGTCAAGAGAATAGTCCATAAAGCTCACTGAGTTTCTTGGAGAATTTCTAGATGGTAGTATTATGGCTATGGCAACTCTGCAAATTCAGTACTTACGTCAACTGCCAGGACTAATGGTCTAGCCTGTGTCTTTAAAATAAACAAAAAATTTATTAAAAAACAATTTTCAGAGCTTCTTTAAAATCTTTTCTGCATACCATTCTTACTTTATCCCATCCAATATCCTCATATTGTCCCCTCAACTACAATGTCTCTAGTTCCTGTAGGCTTGACTTAACTTTCCTGACTTATTCCTTGAATTTGATTTAATAAGCAAATGTTTACAGAAAACCTACTAGGTAAAAAGATTGCATAGATATAAAAAAATTTCTTTGACTGGATAAAGAAGATGTGGTATATATACACAATGGAATACTATTCAGCAATCAAAAAAGATAAACTAATGCCATTCGCAGCAATATGGAAGGAGCTAGAATGGATTATGCTCAGTGAAATGTCAGAACGAGAAAGAAAAATATGAGATGGTTTCACTTATAGGAAGAATACAGGGGAACCAAACAAGGGATTAAGAAAAAAAATTAAAAAACAAAACAATTAAACAGACAACTATAGTTCAGAGACATTCTGCAGGGGAGGAGGAGGAAGAGGGCTCAGAACAATGGCAGGAAGAACACAAGGGACTATGGTGATGGTGCACGGGTGAACTGGTGGTGGAAATTCTAGGGGGACTAAACCTGAGGAAAGCAAATGTTGTAAAAAAAATGAATAAACAAAGAATACATACATATATATATATATATATATATAAATTCTTTCTTGTGAATCTCCTCTCTAGGAGTTGATGAAAAGTCAATGTCTAAGCTATAGTATCAGTACTAATCAATATTGGTGATACTAATGCAATATAGTCAGAACCAAACTAGTGATGCTTTCTAAGAGACAGAGTTTCTCAAAGTTTTGCAAAATCTGGGTAGTTCATTGAGATGTTTCCAGAGCAAAGGGATTTCCCATCACTAAAAAAATATAGAAAAACAGGATGCCTTTATATCGCTGTAAGTTAAATATTTCACATTCCAACAGCAGGAGACATATTTAACTGTTTAACCCAGTGTTTTCCAAAACTTATCTAAACATGATTATTCTTTTACAAATTATTTAAAATTTAAATACTTTTATTTAAATATAGATAATAAAATATTTATTTATATTATTTACATAAATAAATATATTTATAATTTTTAAATTTTTTAAATTCTTTAATTCAAAAGAATTTTACTCTCTGTCAGAGCCTTGATGGAGGAATATTACAAAGTAGATAGTCTACATTAAACAAATTATTAAATAATAAAGCAAAATATAAAATAAAGCAAAACATAATAAAGCAAAATAGGAATTATTGTTATAATTCTTCCTTTAAAAGAATATCCAAGTATGATTAAGTAATAATTAAACTATAGTTCAGCCAGATATACTTTCAATGATCATTTCCTCAGATCAGGAACCCTGGAACTGAATCAACAATCCTGAACCTTATCTATCAGGACAATTCTATTCAATCATTATTATTATTATTATTAGCATATTTATTAGCATTATTATTAGCATGTCATTATTCTTACTGCTAGAAATATATGTTATTAAGTGTCCACAGTTAGAAAAATATAGTTGAGAAAAAAAAGCATACAATCACATAATTACCCCCTCCCTATATTTGACCCTTTCCACGTCTTCAAATACATTTGATTGCATATGGTTGAAGCTATAGCTGAAAATGTGCCAGGTGAGGCTGCTCAGTTCCACTGGAAATACAACCAAGGCTCAGAAGTATAATCCTTGCTCTCAGTAAACAGTACAGAAGAGGATAAAAGACCCACATACAGACAATGGGTGCTTTAGCGATCAAAAAAAAAAAAAAAAAAAAACAGGGTGAGAAAGTTCAAAGTTCCAGACAAATAAAGAAATTAGCATAAATAAAGACCAAGAGGGCAGGAACTGTTGGATCAATGCAGAGAAGTGCCTGGTCACAAGGAGAGAGATGTAACTTGTATGTCACTTCATAAAGGGGTTTATATGTCATGAGAAAGTGCTACTTCTCTCTTCTAGAGTGTTGTGTATCCAAAAGGATTGCAATGATTCTTTGGAGATTAGGAAGAAAATATAATTTCTGATTATATCTAAATTTATTTTGCACTTTAAAATTTCTGGTTTTTAAGTAACTAATACATTAATACCTTGCATGTATTATTTAAAACTAAGTAACTATACTTGTATTCAGCAGGGCAGTGTAATCAAATATATTAAAAAACACTTTCAAGGCCATATGGAACTTAAGACAAGTTTAAAATATGGGATTAACATATGGAATTTTAAATATGGGAGTTAGAATTACATTTTCAGTAGCTCAAAGTTTTCTGTAAGGATTCACTAGAACTCTCTCATCTACTTCTTGCTAAGAAGCATAATTTCATATAAAGTTCTGTATTTCTCTTCTATTCTCTCTATGTGCACTTTCAATATCATCAGTGGAGTAAACTTTCCAAATGCAGGTCCTGTAAAACTCCTTTGTCTTAAATCTTGCAGCAAATTTCCATGGATTCTACAAGAAAACTCAAGAAAGTATGCTTACAAGAAAGTATGCTCTCTCTTAGCTCTGAGCTTGTACACTTACCTCACTTTAGGGAAAGAATGGGTTACGTCCTTATTCTGTATGCCTCTGGCCTTTTTCATAACTGACCCTGACCTGACAATGGCTTGAGTTCCTGAAAGAAGAGAACACTAGTAGTAATGATCAGGTGTTCAATACCACCCCCCACAATCTCCACCTCCTACAACGTTAGTCTCCACTCTTTCACAGGCAAGGGGAGTCTACAGTCTATGGGAAAACAGATAGTAGGGCAAAGTATACATGGCCCCTTTGAGATCTGAATGGAAATATTCATGTACCCAAAGAATGTTCAGACTCTTACTGGACTTCTGAGCTGGCAGGCTTGCTTGGCCAGCAATAGCAAAAGCTAATCTCCTTATAGTTGGGAAGAAGTCATTTACACTGGTCTATTCAGGCAGCTGATTCATCTGTCAGGATTCTTATTTCCAGTTTACTGTCACAGGTATCTTCGCTGAAGACATAGTGATGGCCTTTCTGATGACCAGCTGCTGAGGCACTTAGCTACGGTGCTTGAGCTGTAGGAATTCAAGCAAGAGGGTCTACAGGACATTTTAGGGCTTTGCTTAAATAGTAGTTGAATTTAACAACTGTAGTTTGACAGCTTTCCCCAGTGCCACCTTAATGACTAGAAAGTTTATATTTATTTTCTATATATTCTAACTCCAGTGTCCTTTACATTATCAAATGATGCATAATTTTATACTGAATTCATATGTGTAAAAAGTACTTCTACAGCCCACGTGAGCAAGCACTTGGATCTAAGGCAGTTTCCTTTGTACTGAGAAAATCCCTGTAGCAGGCAGGGATTCTCTGTAGAAAACGCTCTCCTACATAGAGGAATTTACAGTATTAAAAATCCCTGCAGCTTCTTTGTGATAACTCAGAGAGCCGCTCTCTCCTCAGCGAGGAGGTACTCCTTAACAGCACCCACTACAGTTCTCAGCTGCCATATAGCACTCTAGATGTGGGTCTTCGGCTGGTCCCCCAGCATTTACTCTTCACTCGTTCACACACCTCCTTCCCCCCATGAATTAAAATTCCCTACAACTGGTGTCTACTTCATGAGAGGGTAATCAGGTCATGTTGCATCTAAAGATAATGTTGAGAAAAAGAAATGTCTTCCATTATTAAACAGTTCTCTAAGGCAACTAGACAAGTGAGGTACATCCAAAGATTCTGAAACAGAAAAAAAATGTAAGAATAATTTGGCAAGTCTTTCTTTTTCCCAAACTGTATCCAACCACCTCACTCACCACCTGGACCCCATTTAAATCCATATTACTAAGGTACACGACCAGGTTCAAAGGGACAGAGTAACCAAAGTATAAGGACCAAACTGACTGACTAGTTATAGGAAGCATTTTTAATTAAATTATTTTATTAAGATAATCTTCATTTGCAACACTATACATGTTTTAGAAGTACAGGTTCACACCTTTTCAAATATGTTACCACACTAAGCCCACAACCAATAATCCTCCACCAAGTCCAATGGGTTTCTTCCCCATTTTCTCCCTACCTTCTACTCTCTCTCTGGTAGCCTCAATTGCACAATCAGATTTCAAGGATTTGTTTTGTTTTAGTTTTGGTTATTATACCTTTGTATTATAGTTTGAGGTCTGGGCACCTAACTGCTCTGTTCTTTTATTTCAGGATTGCTTTGGCTATGCAGTGTCTTTTGCAATTTCTATAAATTTCAGTAATGTTTGCTCTAGTTCTCTGAAGAATGTCATTGAAATTTTGATAGAGATTGAATATATATTGCTTTGGGTAAGATAACCATTTTAACTATGCTAATTCTTCCAATCTATGAGAAAGGAATACCCTTCCATTTCTTTGTATTTTCTATTTCTTTTAATAATGCCTTATAATTGTGTTATACAGTCTTATACTGCCTTTGTTAGGTTTTTTCCTAGGTATTGAATTCTGTTGATACAATTGTAAATGGTATTATTTTCTTGATTTCTTTCTCCATTACTTCATTTTTGGCATATAAGAACACAACGGATTTTTGTATATTGATTTTGTAGCCTGCCACTTTCCTATATTGATTTATTGTTTCTAAAAATATTTTAGGGCCTCCCTGGTAGTGCAGGGATTAAGTCTCAGTGCCATCAAGCTATCAAGCAATGCAGCTATGCAGCCTGGTCAGGGGGCTGACCCATATGGCGCAGCAGACTTCTCTTGTCTGACCCATATGGCGCAGCAGACCTCTCTTGTCTTCCACACTGCTCCCCTCAGCAGTGTACTTCAGTCAATACACCTGGTTCCGCTCCCCACTCTGTCTCTGGTGAATTCTCTCACCCCCAGCACCTCTGGCCTATTCCCCAGTTCTCATATGAATAAATAAATAAATAAAAATAAATCTTTAATAATAAAAAACAAAATAAAAATATTTTAGTGGTATCTTTAGGTTTTCTAATTATAACCATGTCATCTGCAAATAGTGATAGTTTTATTTCTTTGCTAATTTAAATTTCTTTTTTTTAAAGATTTATTTATTTATACATACAAGCTGGGGTACAGGGCAGAGGCATGGGGCAGCGAGAGGGTTCACCAGAGACAGAGTGGGGAGCAGAACAGGCAGATCAGAAATATACTGTTGAGGGGAGCAGCGGGTGAGGCAGGAGAGGTCTGCTGCACCATGTGGGATTCTCCCTGGCTGGGCGTCGAACTCACATCGCCGCTGCCGACAGCTCCACAGCGCAGCGCTCAACCGCTGTGCCACCAGGGAGGCCCTTAAATTTCTTTTATATCTTTCTCTTGTCTAATTGCTCTAGGTAGAATTTCCAATACTGTGTTGAGTAGTAATGGTAAGAGTGGACATAATTGTTTTACACTTGATCTTTGAAGAAAAGCTTTCAGTTTTTAACCACAAGGATGATGTTAGCTGTGGATCTGTCATATTTGGTTCTTTATAATGTTGAGGCACACTACTTCTATCTTCATTTTATTAAGAGCTTTTACCATAAGTGCTGTTGGAACATTTCAAATGCTTTCTCTGCATTTATTGATATAACCATTTGATTTTTATCTTTTCTTTTGTAGAAGTGAATTACATTGATTGATATCTGTTATGTTGAACCATCCTTGAATCTCTGAAATATATCTCACTTGGTCATGATGTATGGTATCAGGAAGAACTTTAAAAAAAAAAAACATTCTTTTAGCTACATGTAGCTTTCCCCAAAATGGACCTAAGTAAATGGTTTCTCTAATACAAGACCACTGTTCCCTAATTCATCCCCATCTACTTTTCATCCCCATCTACTTTTAGATCAGTGGTTCTCAAATTGTGACTCTGGAATAGAAGCATCAGCATGAGCATCAACTGGAGATTTGTTAGGACAAGAAATACAAATTCTCAAGTTCCATTTCAGACCTACTGAATCAAAACTCTGGGGGCTGGTGACGTGTACAGCAGTGTTTTAACAGGCTCCAGATGTTCCTGATGCATAAAAATACATGCATTCTAGAGATATGGTCTCCCTGACCTGTTTTCAGTCACCTGGAAGAACCATTTCTCAGCTTTGAATCTTCACTGAAATCATTTCACTAAAGCACACTGCCCATTCCGCATAGTATATTTACTTTAATTGAACACTACAGGTGCTTGAATAAAAAGTGCAAATGCGTTACATTGAAGAATAAGCCTAAAAAAGAAAATGACCAAAACGGAGACCATCTGCCCCTCCCTCCACCCCCACATGATAAACACACAGGCTGTTGTTAGCAAGACAGGTTTTTCTCTCTCTGCAACACCATGCACGGTATCCAAACAGTACAACTGTGTATTCAAACACAGAAGCTCCCTACGACTAAAGATACAAATGATATAAATTTGCATGGTAAGTGATATGTTTTAAAAACATATGTTTGACTTAAAATAATTGATCTTGCTTAAAAAAATATTAAGATGCTTACAGAAAGAATTTAAGGATATAATGATGTTAATACCATCTGTGCAGTAGCCATCATAAATAAATCAGCAATACACATTTTTTTAAATCCTATAATGGATGCTCCTGAGCAACACTATAATTTCTGTGAAAATGCTCTTGAAATTTACTACTGTATTTTAAATACATTAATTCATTAAAGTTTTCTCCTATGTTTTCCCCTCCTTTTCCTGGAAGGTAGTAAAACCACAAATCATGTTTTTCAGATAATTTTCATCTTTTTAAAGTGCATTGTTAGGCTGTATATGTTTTTCTAAATACATTACCATTACTGATATATTTCATTATTTTGCTCAATATTCTACTAAATATTGTTTATCTTTAAAATAGCACACACAAAAAAGTTGTTATTCCCCAAAGTATTTTGAGTTCAAATCATTTCACAAATCAAATGCATTCAGTGCTCAGCACATTGCTCGAATTTCCTGTGTCTATTGAGGATTACTGTAAGGCTTGCAGTTTTGCTCCTATAAAATTGTTAAAAGAATAAGACGTTAGAGGACTCAATTTTTTTTCTCTTTCAAAGGATTCTAGGACCTTGGCGAGCAGGTACTTAACAAGGGACAAACATTATGAATAGACAAGTTAAATGAATATTAAAATTAAAAATATGTGAAAATAGATTAAATTAATCTAAACTATAAAAAATCAAGGTCATGGTAGCATTGGTGGAAGGGTAGGTAGTGACTGGAAGGGAACAAAAATGGACTTTTTGGGTGTCAGTAATGTTCTTTTCCTTGTTCTAGGTGATGTAATCATACAGTTGTACAGTTTGTGAACATGAGCATTTAGGCTGTGTACACTTTTTTGAAAAATAATTATTTTAATCAGAATTTAATATTCAATTAGAAAGTTAATTATCCTTCAGTAAATGCTAAAAATAATAAAGGTATAGGCAAACTTAGTTCTATTTTAATATTCAAAATCAGCCTCTGATAAGTAATGTGCTTTTAAGGAATACTCACAAACACACACAACCAGAGGTAAGTTACAGAATCACTTAATTTAAAATAATTTGATTCGTTCACCTCCTGTTTTGCTTCCTTAGATCCCACCTATTCTTTCACTTTAAGAAAAAATAGTAATTATTGCAGAGGTCTCTGTATTTTGCAGCTGCTGTTTTGTAAGAAGCACTTTTCCCAAATAAATAAGCACACAAACAAATAAGCAAAAATAGGCTGACGCCACCAGGTATTCCTTCTTTTAGCAAAAGCTCTCTGTGTATTCACCCTACAGTTCTATTCTAGGTGCCCAAGATTAGGAGAAGAAGTGACTGCCTTTGTAGCTTATAGTTCCCTCAGAGAGATCAGCAACCAGGAGGTACCCCAAAAAAAAATACAAATCCATGCTATGATATGATCGAGGGACAAGTGCTAGGAAAACAAATAAGGCAAGGTAAGGAAACAGAGTGAAGCAGTGGGGGTAAAATGATAAGATATGGCCAAAGCCATCTCCAAGGGAGGCGACATTCTGACATTTCATTTATTCTTCACACCATATATACATTTCACTTACTCTTCACAATAACACTCTAAAGTAGGTATTATTCTATAGACAGGGTAACGGAGCTATACGATGATAACTAACTTGTCCAGACTCACAGGAACAGCTTGAATTCCATCCAGGTCAATTTATTTCCAAAGAATATTCTCTACCCACAACTTAACTGCTTCCGAACATAATACAGATAACTTACAGGATCATTACCTTTGCAAATTCTCTGCTCTGCTTAACCTACTGGCTAATCTCCACCCATATTTGCAATGATGATTGATTCATTTTAGATGTTTGTATAAATTGTGACCCGATAGTCTGTCATCAGAAATACTATCACCTTAAATTGTAGCCCAAAAGAGGGTAAAGACTGTAGGTAATAGAAATAAATTTAAATAATCTACATGATCGCAAAGTTGGTGAAATAAGATCCCCTATTAAAACTGCTGATTAAACTTATAATACAACTTATAATAGTTATAATACAATTTAATAATTTTACCAAACTAAGTGTAGTCTTTGTTTTAACTTGACTACTTACTTGTCATTTAGAACTTGTCATTCTGTCTTTTTGGTCTATATAGGTCTTAGAGTATTTTACTGAATTTGAGCAAATAAAATACTTCTACTGAATTTAGTAATTCAGTGACTTTTTATAAACAAAATGGTAGCAAGAAATAGTTTTCAAATAGGCACATCTATATTTTTAAGAGCTTTCCATGCAATGTGGTAGAGAATATAGAAAGAAAATGTCTTAGATGAAAAAGGGAGTTAACATTTACATCTGAAAACTGTTTCCTTGCCATGTTGCTTGACAAGTGACGTGGATAATTTTATCCCTTAGTGAGGTTTACAATTTGCAGAACTACTAGTTATGTTGATCTCATCAAGTGAAAAAGAGTAGACATTACCTAAATATCATGCCTAAGATGGAAATAATCCATATGGCAAATGGGTTCCATTTTTTTATCTGGATACTTTTTTTTTTTTTTTTTACTGTGGAGATTCTGCAGAAGCTTGTTTGGCTTCTGGGATCCTCTCTACAGGTAGAAATCTCAGTTTTTCCTATTTAATAAATCTTTCCTCATGATAATCCCAAAGACGGCTTGGGAGGAAGGTGGAATGGGAGGAAGGGAGGAAGGCAGTGGTACATGTAGTATATCAAATATAATGTTAAGTATGAAATCCATTTTATAAATATGTATCTGTGTTCCAAATAAGTAACCTTACATCTCATATCTTAAAAATGGATTTCATACACATCAACATTACATTTAACACTGAGTCTATCCTATAAAAATCACATAAGAGGTTCATAGAAACAGTGACCTGCAGTTTAACTTTCACTATTTCATTTTCATGTAACCTACTCTGGCCACCACGTTCAGTTGCAAATCAGAACAGATACCCACAGATCTTAGTACTTTCAATGCCTCGTTCTTCCACTCAGTGACAGTACCAAATATGACTACAATACAGTCCAGTTGAACACCTATGGTTCATGTTTCTACTAGCTAATATTTTTGTCAATGAAATAACATGAGCATAATTGTGTGTGTGTGTGTGTGTGTGTGTGTGTGTGCGCACACATGCACAGGCATACTTGTATATACATAGTGTCAGGCAAGTATTCTGCCAACATTTCTGCCATAGTAATTAATTAGTTATTTATCTGAACATCAACAGCAGTGTCATCTCACTTATATGACAAAGGCAGTTTTACTTTTTTTTTTGTTCCCCACATTCTAAAATACTGCAAAATAGACATGCTACTACATCCTCACTGGGTTCATACTAGTATTTTTCTAGACTACTCAAGTTCTCTCTTAGGACATGAGTCAGCCAATTCTCCTAAACCAACCCCCTTCTCCTAATAGTATCCACTCTTCCTTAATCCTTGGATCAGACTAAATGGATATTTGTGCAATTGCTCATACTGCAAGGAATGAGCTCATTTTCAAACCACAAATAATTTTTAGTCATTGTTTTTAATTAAGTAAATAAATCAATGTAAAATCAGTGAGAAGTTACCTAATACTGTGGTTCTCAAATCTGTAAGGAACAAGCAAGGATGATTTTGTAAGGTTCTTGGAACCCACAGCTGCAACTATGCTGAAAACAGTCACATGTGGCTGTTGAACGCTGAATGTGACTGGAACAATGGAGGGACTGAATTTTTAATTTTTATTTAACTTCAAATTTAAATGCCCTTGTGTGGCTAATGGCTACCAGATGAGGTAGTACAGATATAGATCATTTCCAACATCGCAGAAAGTGACACCATGGAAATTTCAATTCAGGAGATCTAGCCCTAGAATCTGTATTTTTAGAAATATCTTGAGTATTTCTGCATTATAGTCATATTTGAGAGCTATGGAAATCTGTGGTAGGGAAGCATAGACAGAACTGGAGAAAGTGAGAAAGGCGGTTAGAAATGAAGTATCAGAATTGGATTTCTGCTGAGAACACAGGGCCAAAATGTAGATAAAAGGGATATTTTCCCCATGTAGTCTGAGGTAGTCTACCCACATTGAGAGCAGTCAAAGGTTTTAACAGGCAAATCAAAAGTACAGAGTTACTAAAAAATAAGATGAAGAACCAAGATACCCCAGCATGTAAGCAGTTCTGAAGCAGGAGAGAATCAGATGCAAAAAGTGGATAAATCATGAGGGTCATGAGGGTCAGCGCATGGAATCCCCATGTTATTTGGTGCTTTATTACAGGGATAAAAGCAGTAAGTTGAAGGAGCTATGCAAAGTTGGCCATAAGAAAAGGGAAAAGCGAAAATTTTAAGTAAAATAGAAAAACGTGTAAATACGGCAAAGACAACTAACAATCATCATGCACCTCAGAAATATAGGAGCCAGGCGCCCTCCCTGGTGGTGTAGGGGTTAAGTCTCAGTGCTGTCACCTATCACTGCTGTGGCCTGCGTTCCAGCCCAGGCCAGGGAGCTAAACCCACCTAGGCTCAGTGGACCTCTCCTATCTCGCCCCTGCTCCCCTCAGCAGTGTATTTCAGCAGATCTTCCTGTTCTGCTACCCACTCTGTCTCTGGTGAATCCTCTCAGTCCCCCCCCCATACCTCTGGCCTACACCCTAGTTCTTCTATGCATAAATAAAATAAATATTTTTAAAAAAATAGAAAAAAGAAGAGGTATAGGAGCCAAAGTTGCTCAGTGGCTGGATTAGGCAGAGCACTGAATAAGAGCAAGTACCCATGTTCAGGGTTAAGAATAAGTAAGGGTGTAGACAGGGGTTCTCTGAAAGGGAGAGGGTTTGGGTACCCCAGAAAATTAAGTAATATTAGAGTTGATGCATGCCCTTAGTCTTACAATTCAGCCAAGGAGATTCACTTGCTATATGGGATGAAGTGAACATCTGTGCTTCACAGACCTTGAAAATTTATTCCCTATTCATTAATTTTCAATGTAAAAATCTTTGAGCCCAAAAAGAAGACATAGTGATAATAAGGCATTGCACTACTTTAGTCATCACAGAGCATAACAAAGGCTACGCAAAAGAATCATAGCATCCTAGACTGACCTGACACTTCTCTGACCTCTTCCTTCCTACATCTTTTCTTGCCCCAGATGTCCACATGAGATAGGCGTATGAGACAGGAGACATAAAAACTGACATTTGTCAAATTATCAAGACCCATGATCTCTAATATGGATATTAATTGTCTCTTTGTTTATCAAATTATAAATAATGTTAAATGCTTGTACCAATATAAAGTATTGTTTCCACAATATGCTTCTATTTTCAAATATAAATGGAAATAGAAACTTTGTCTTTTGAGCTAGTGAATGAATTGCCTATCTAGCTCAGTGTCAAGAACATGGTAGATGATCAAAAGTATTTGATGCATGAGTGAGTAAGCAAATAAATTTACTCCCAAGAGGGCTGATTAGTGATTATCAACCAAGAATATAACCCAGAATCATGCTGAATTTTACTTTTTGTAATTTGTTTTATTGTTTAAAATATTCACCTTCAAGTCTCTAATGTAAAATACATCTTTAATACCGGGGAGGAAGAGGAGAAGATTTAGGGTTTATAAGGGAATAATGTGTATTCTGAGAGATCTTCCTGGATCATTTCAGGTATGTTCTGTTATCCCTAACTCTTATTCCTGTGGAGAAGCATAAGTATACCTTAACTAAACTGATATTTATAGCATCAATAATATTGTTCATAAAAGTTGACCTCACTTATAATAATACCTCATAGAGATTTATCAAAATACTTTCATGTATAGCATCTCACAAACACAAAAGTTCCAGTGACAGGACTAATGTGATGGATATGCAAAGTTGATAATATTTAGTGTTTTCATAGGAACTTGAACTTGTAGTGCACACAAAAGTAGGAAAATGAAGAATGAGCTTACTGGGAAAAAATACATTCAAGTTATGGGATAAAGAAGAAATATTTTTGCTCTTTCTACCATTACTAACAATTTTTGCTGGTTAGAAAAACCAACTTTCTCCTTCCTGTGAAAACACCCTTGAATCTGATATTGTAAAATAAGTTCTAATCTTTATTCTGTTACTTACTATATGGAACTATAGAAAATAATATAATTCATCCCTTTGTGTCAAGGTAATAAAAGAGATATTCTAGCTAAAAACTAAAATGTTTTATTCAGTCAACCTCGCAGAGTCTCAATCTCCTGCTCTATGAAATGGGAATAATTACTTACCTGCCTAACCATCCTCAAGTATTATTGACATGATCAAATACATAAATTATATAATAAATGCATTTTTATCCTGTTTGAATTCAACTCAATGTTGCTCAGTCAATGTTTAGAGACATTGAGTACAATCCAAATTGTGCTGGTGTTTCCATTCACTGCCTTCTATGAACACCCTGAGGTAGCTACAGAAATCAGGGGTTCAGCTGAAAACAGGAAAAACTGATTGCTTGACCTTTTTGAAGGAATGTGCCTTCTTAAGAGACTTTACCAGATAATTTTGAAACCTTATGACTTTGCCTGATTGATGGAGTGTGGTACGAACCATTATGAATGATGAAAAATCATTGTTGATGGTTTAATCCCTATTAGTGATATTGACGTTTCATTAATGTAGTTGTATTTAATTTTTCAATCACAAACACTTTGAGAGTCTTCCCACAAATAGACACAGGCAAATGCATGTTTGCACAGTTTACACACCAGAACATGAGGGTTTTGAGCCTCCTACCATTCACGCTAAGGATCCACTAAATTAAAGGATGAGTCCTTTAGTTATGGACACAGTCCAAGGCTACTGATGATGCACTTGGGTTGTCAAGTATAATTCCACCTACAACAGCAAGAGACTGCCTAAGTAATTCTCAGTCAAGTTATTTCTTGCCATCTCCTAAGCTCCAATGTCATTGATGATCTTTTCCAAAGGAGTAAACACATCTCTCTCTGGTGTTTATTCATTACCAAGCAGGTGACAAAAAGGCTTTCCGTCATTTTTCCCCTCTGATGCCAAAGCATAAACTATATTTTAATTCTGACACGTTTATCCATTCAGAAGATGGTAAGAAGAACAGAGAGGATCACTTAGCCATTTATCACCTTCAGAATTCTTTTGGGGTCTTGTCTCATTTATAAGCCAGGGCAACAAGGGTGATCCCAGGTAGACAAGGAAAAAGTGAAAAAGCCACACTACTCAACAGTGAAATTTTACATTGTGTGTTGCTACAGACTAGGCAAGGAGTATTTCTGTGCACAGCCACAGAAATTCAAGTGAAACAAAAGATGTTCCATGTAACAACTGAAACACAGGCCCACTTCTGAACTTGCTAAGAAATAATACAGTCCATTGCAAACATGGCTCTGAAACACAGCTGTGTAACTGTGTCCTTCCCATGTGAACTCTAAAATGTATGTACACTTACCCTATCTCTCTACTTTTTAAAATAATCTATAGCTTCTCCCTATTCTAGTCCTTGCAATCTCAAAATTAAACAAGTAATGGAATTCCAAATTATCTTTACCCCTATCCATTTTGTTGGTAACTTTATTTACAATGTTGAGATCTCCTGAAGAGACTGAGAAAATGAGTATAAAATAACACACATATAAGTATATGTGAGTTATAAAATAACTTCGAAACAGTTCGAAGTTGCTGAGAATAAATAGTTTCCACATCCTGGTATTTATCAGAGAATTGAATGCATCACTTAGATGCTACTGTGGAGATGTACTGAAGTCAATCTACTAATAATGAAGTCATCTATTTAAGAGTGGTACCTGATGACTATCACTTTACTTCTCAATGTCTGAAAGCTCTTTAATATTCTACCACCCGGATAATGTAAAAAGAATTCTCAATCAGTTACCAAGTCCTTTTTGCAAGATAAGTGAGTAAATTCCTTAATTGTAAAATCTACCTGAAGCTAAAATGTGGGCAATCCTTGAAACCATGTTCAGGAAGCTTCTGATGAAATCACCACTAATTTTCCTCCCTGAAATATACAGTAGTCAGAAGCTGCTTTTTAATCATCACTCTTTCCTTATTTTAGATGAATACCAATGAATTGTGCAGTAGTGTTTTAAAAAACATTTAGAAGGAAAACTCATCACCGGTTGCACATTACTTTTTTATAAATGTCATTTTACATTTATATCAGCAACTGGAGCAATCTATGCAAACCAGATTTGAATGGTTAGTAAAGCACAGTATTTACAAACACCTTAGATACTTTAGCATTCACACTCTTTCTTCCTGCCACAGTGAATTTGAATTGGATACCACAGCTGCTGTCAGATCCAAACACGAGTGCATCCTTCAACTGCCGCCCCCTACCAAGAACGCCAGGCAAAATCTACCCATCTTTTATCCACATCTCCTACTCTGTAACTCACAATTAGTATTTTCAGTGGAAAAGAAAAATCAAAGGACAGCAAAAGTACAGCTTCTTCCCCATCACTGATGGACATGAGAGCTGTCAGAAGCACTGACTAAACAAAACCCGCTTTCAAAATGCTTCTAGATCCCTTCTGAACCAGCACTTGTCCTTCTACTCCAATCGCCACTGCCACCATTTTATCTTAGAAGACATAATCCACAGAATCCACTGGGAGTTACTAAATTTCAATGATCAGAACAATGTCTCTAAGCCATTGTTTGAAGCACTTTCTGTCAGTTCTATAGCTAAACTCCCAATATTATGATATTGCCCTATGGGACTCTAGCCATTCTTTAAGAACTACAAAATAAAGCAAAAACCTTGGTTCCATTTTTCTTTCTACCCAGAAAACATTAAAGTATTTATTGTAACTAGTTTGTCCACGTACCTCCTAGAAATATTTTTCTCAAAACCTGAGTGTGTTCAGGGAGAATTAATAACAACCTTTTTGGAACAACTCATTATTACAAAGATTTTAATATCTCAAATAGCCCATTTTTCCATTGTTAACAGGTAGTATATATAAAGCTGCATGCACCAAAGTAGGATTTCATGAAATCTAATGCCCATTCAGATGAATCTCTCATGACTAAATAGGTAATACTGAAACACATATATTTTTTGTGTTTGGAGCAGATTCTCTAGAGAAAGGCATAGGAAAATTGAGTAATGAGTGACAGTTCCTTAAAGGTTAATATCTTCTTTAATACACTTCCACAACAGAAAGGAAAAACACTATATTAAGCACTGGATATGCTCAGGAATTACAGAAACAATTTCAACTATTACATGTACCTTAAACCATAGGGAACACAAGGAATCCTACATACATATTTTATTTCATAAAACACAGCAGTGTCTTTATATATTTTTCATTCTCATTGAAGAAGTGCCTTAGATGTATGTGAGCATGTTTATGTGTATGCAAAAAAAGAGAAATAAAACCGCCCTTAATACTGGACCAGGAATGGTGATTGTCACGTCAGGTAATGAAACCATTAAATGCATGGTATTAAGAAGAGACAAGATGCAATTAGCCAAGAAATTACTCTGATCTCAGTGACATTTTCAAAAAATCATAATACAATATACATCGGAAGATGTGATTGACAGCCTAATCCAGTTTTGATGGGACGTAGTCCACATACTGTGAGTAAAGCAGTGCATGTCCAGATAAAGCTCACAGCTGTGAATCTCTGATATGTCCTCATAGTCCTGTCACCCAGGAAATTCCTCAGGTTTAAAAGATGATGAAAGTATCGACCATTAATGACAGGATCATCTCCTGCCCTGAAATAAAATGTACTAATCCCTTTTGCTAGGTCTATGAATTCCTAATATAAATTATATAAACTCTAGTAATTCATCTCTGTTAGCACAGTTGTGTTTGGAAATTGTAGAGCAGTCTTTTCCCTATTTGAAATGCTAGATGAAAGCAAGACATGTTCGTTTAAGCTACAGCATAAAGTAATTTAACAGAGGGGACAGAGTAACTTCTGGATAATAAGAAACACAGATGTAAAAGAAGGGAAGCTTAAAAGTTCTAAGGTGACTTGATGGATTCATGCTTCATCTTTGCAAAGAGTCCAGAAATACAATGTACAATCGTTTAATCACACACAGGTTCCTTAACTTTAAGTGGCTAAATAAATGGCACCAAACAACTCTTTATGACCAACAATGATATGGAATAAACAACTATTAACTTGAGACCTTAGAATTTTTGAATAAACAGAGTATGTGTGAAGAGCTAGGTCAAGATGACAAGATGATTTTCATCTGTTTTATAATTGTATGTGATTCTGAAATAATTCTAGCAAAGACTCATGTATATATTCTGTGTTTTACAGAAACTGCGTGTTATGAGATATCTACATACAAATACACAGCAAAAATAGTAAAGAAAGGATGTTGGATCTTTCAAAATTCCAAAATTCCATGGTAACAAAGCACTTAAGAGGTAGCAATAATAGTATCGATGTGTTTACAATCTGGTTAATATTATTTCAATTTCCTGGAGTATATTTTTAAATGTGAACACTAAGTGTATTTTGTTTAATTTATCTATCGTAATTATTAGTCAAGGAAAAGTATAGATAGACTAAACTTTGCTGAAATGTAACTTAGAAAAAAAATGGAATATATCTAAAACATGCCTAAATAGTAGTCATATGTCTTTTTCTAATAAATATACTAAATTTCATCTAAAGGGAGAATGATTAAATGATAGAGAGGCTATAATGACTCAATATATGTTGATAGTTGCTCTTTCAAAAGACCTGAAAAATCACATAAATCTCCCCAATACTCACGCTTTACTTTTAACAATGATCAGTACTTTCAGTCTATTTATCTGCCTTATCAACTAGACTTCAAACATCTGCTTTCCAAACCCCAAAACTATTTTCAATTGTTAAAGATTTACTATCAGTAACGATCTCTAGTCCCGTTATTCATCATAGTCAAAAAGTAGACACAATGCTACTAACTGGTAAACGGGTAAACAAAATTCAGTATAGTCCTCCATACAATGAGTACCTGCCACTCAGCAATAAAAAAGAATCAACTAGTGATATGTGCTACAACATGGATGAATCACAGAAATATTATGCTTAGTGGGGAATAAAGCAAGACACAAAAAAACCAATATTCTATGATTCTACTTACATAGACTGTCCAGAAAGGGAAAATCTATAGTAGTAGCAGAGAGTAAATTAGAAATTGCCTGGGACTATGGATGGGAACAGGGATTAACTGCACATGAATATGAGAGGTAATGGAAATGTTTTAAAAATTGATTGTGCTGGATGGCTGAACAACTCTGTAAATTCACTAATACTCACTGAATTGTGCACTTAAAATGGCTGAGTTGTATGGTATATAAAGTATACCTCAATAAAGCTCTTTTAAAAAGAGAAAAAAAGATTAAATGAGATATTTTTTTAAGGCTAGAATACTTTGGAGCAAAATATAAGGGCACAATATAGGGAGGACTTTTGAGAAACTAGCATTAGTAACAATTCCTAAGGAGATAGTCTGATCAGAACAATATTAATTTGAAGTAACATTCATTATGTTTAAGTCACGTGTTTTGTCATAAGGATGGTTACTTTGGCCTTAAGTGATTTATTAATGGTTACTATTGCCTTGAAATAAGTTCTCAACCTAAGCAAAGAAACTGAACAATTTTCAAATAAAGTAACAATTAAATTGTTTATTTGAAAAGGAAAGCATGGACAATAGCTTTTCACCAACAGCCTATCCATCTTGCCCAAAACTCCAGTTGGAATCATTGACACAATATACACCTTACCTTCTTCCATGAAAATTTACCTCCACAAAACCCACCCCTAACTTCAATGTGCATTAATATTTTCTATTTTGAGACCTGCATGAAACAGAACAGGGAGAACCAGTTCTTCTATATCTGTAGCAAGCTATAGTCAAAACCATTGACAAAAGATCAAAAACTAACAATATACAGGAATTCCCACTATTTTCAGGGATTAAAGATACCCACAGTTCTGATTGGTAACATCTGATCAAGACCCTCAATATTCAGCAGGTTTCTGCAAACTTGAAATTTGATTCAGTCCACATTTCATGGAGGGGAAAAGGAAAAGAAAAATAACCTATTTTATGTTAGTTATTTAAAATGTTTAAATATGTGCACAATAGTGTCAGGCCATAAAGTAGAAACAAATCAACTTTAAAAGTCAAATGGGGGAATGTAATGGATTATGCCATTTATGACTCAGTTTTACAAAATACTGCAATTCCAGTGCTCTAAATGGCTTTAAATTTATTCAAGATGGGTGGAACCGTGGGTGTTAACATGCTCAGCACCTTGTTAATGTTAAGAAGGTGCTTGTTCTAGAAGCATTATTTGCATTTGAATGTTTCAAGTATTTGATCTTAAATCCCATGATATTTTCTTTTTATCCCAAGTTTCCAGCATCTTTAAAATTACCCCAAAATTGAGTTCTATTTACAATTCTGTGGAAACTTTTGTTGTAGTTTGAAATACAACTTCTATTATTCTTCATTTTTTTCCTAGAAAATCACTTTTAAAGGAAAAACAAAGATTAAACTTCTTCAAATCATTATCAAGTTTAAATAGCAAAGACAAGGAAAAAACTCATGTTCAGAATAAAGAAAAAATATCGCCACACAATAACATTTAACAATAAAGTTATTGTGAAACTCCTGGTAACCAAATTTGTCCATTTTTACCCCACTTATTTACAAATTTAGACCATATATATATATATATATATATACATATATATATATATATATAAAGAGTAACATGTGGAAGGTGCTAAAATGCCTTTTCTTTCGTCTTCAGTTTGGAACAAAGTTGTTAGGCATCTTAACAATGAAAATAAAACAAAGTAAATATAATTTCTCTAAATTTTTATATATGGTATTTTTTTCACTTTGGAAAGATCACAGTTGTACTTTATGTGTGACTAAGTATGATTGTTTCTTTATTTAAGGTAACTAAACATCATTGACCTAAATTGTTTTGAATTGCTTTATATTATCCACACTTTAATCCATAAGAGCACAAATCATAGGAATTTAGACTCTTCTTAATATAATCCTTAGTGTATTTTGTGTTTAGAGAAATACAGTATAACTTTAAAAGATGATTTCAATTTAAAATGGGTCAAAAGGTAAATATGCTTAACAGTATGTGTTAAAATACATTAAAAATAGCACTGGAGAAATTTTTCAGGGTTTTATCAATTTGTCATTTACAGTCCATTTCTGGACAATCAGCTACAATTGTGGCATGTGTTTTTAAACAGAAAATTGTCTACACAAATGAAAAGCATCTTCACTGATGCCTGCTCAGGTTGTTATTTCAGTATAAATAGTATGAGAGGCTAAATGGACAAGAAAAATAACCTGAGGAGCATTAACATTTCTAATTTTAAAAATGAATGCCAATTATAAAGTGTCTCTGTTAAAAATGCAGCACTCTATGCAAAAATATTGCATGTTTACTCTTATTGTCATTAGATTTTCATGATTTACCTGGCATTTTTCTTTTAATGTAAAAATTTACCTGCAAAACATATATCCACAAAGACCAACTCCTTTATGCCCCTGTGCCACAATCAGACCCAGACAAAGAGAAATGAATAGATACAGAAAAATCTACTGAAATAGAATTTAATTTTTAGACTAATGAATCAGAATTTTTATACAGAAGTTACTCATTTTCTGTTCCTATCAGAAACAAAGGCAAATGAAACAACCTTTTCATAAGGAAACAAGTTCACCACTGGTATCTCATCTAAAGGCCATTCCCAGGGCCTAGTTTAATATTGAAAATGGGGAAAAATCCAATATACAAGTAAATCAGTATTTTTGAAATAAAGGAGGGAGAAAGCGATAATAGGAGGACCCTCTAGAATCTTACACTCTTAATCACTATGTAGATGACCAAAAGCATACTGTACCGGTTTTTGAAATTATTTACATAGTGGAAAATTTTTCCACCTAGGGCTTTTTTAAAGACCTGCATGAACTATAAAAGCATCCCACAATTAATATAGTCAAAAGAACTGAAAATTAATTGAAATGCTACTTATCATGTAATTAAGAGAGAATAGACTAGGAAAGCTTGCGTAAATAGAATTGCTTCTAAATTTTCTGAGCTAGACGATTTTGTTTTCCACTTAAAGAAAATGTTAAATTTTTTTCTGTCAAAATCCTAAATAGCTTTTTGACAGGTTTGTTATGGTTAATTAATTACTTTCATTTGCACTAAGTTGTATACTTGAAGATGAATAGTACATGATAACAAGGCCAGCCTCTGTGAGGGAGACCTTTGGTGGTCTATTCAGTCTGCTGCCTCATTACAGAACTAGCTATCTGCAGGAAGCCTGACTTTGAAAGGTACAGCACGTCCCATAACACCCTCTTCTAACTGAGATGATTGTAGCTTCTTCCGAAAAGTGATGATTAGGAGAGAGAAAAGCAAAACAGAATGCTGTATGAATATTTCATGTAAATGAAAGCAGGCACTTAGCGACGTGCATCTTGATTGATGCTAGAGTGCCTCTAAACGTCTTGACATTGAAGGGTTCCTACTTCCCTTCCCTCAATGACTGCTTCAAGAGCTGCAGTTAATAGTGGAATATGGCCATATTTAGCTGAAGGGCTCTTTATTACCAGCTGACATTAAATAAGGCCACAGGCCTTAGGTTAGTAGAAGTGAATTCTAGATAAAAGAGACTTTAGAAGGAACCCTAAATGAGATATGATAGTTACATTTATCGTGGTTTTTAGTTTTTCCTCCCTGGGGCAAAACTGTTTGTTTCACTTTTAACACCCCTCAAGAAAGAGTCAAAGGACTCTACTATGTAGAAAGAGACCCAAAAAACAAAAATGAGGTGGAGAATAGATGGATGTGCAAATCATTTTTGTTTTCTTGTGTAGGAACAAAGCCAGGTTTCTTCAATGGGGTGGGTGGTTGTGTGCAGTGGGGAAGAGAGAGAGCGAGTGAGTGAGTTAGGCAGGAGGTAGAAAATACATTTTCATGCAACAAAATGCTTTAAGAACTGTAGTACCACTAGATGGTAAAAGTTTAGTTGTTCTTTTCCTTCCAAGAAAAAGTACTTTGACCATCCCACTAAGGTCATGGCTTGCCCCTACTTTCCTGGACTTCTTTTATTACCCTTCTCTTCCCATCCCATCACCAGTTGTTTCTCGGTTTTGGGTTTGGGGGTTTGTTTGCCTCTATTGGTTAAGGAGAAATAAAGAGCAAGGAAAAGGATGGCATTATTCCAAGGTCTTTGCTCATAAAGATTGCAATGTCTAAATATCCAAATCCCCACCAAACATCCCATCCCTTTAAACGTCCAAAAATGCAAATCAAAATTTTGGCAGTAAATAAGTTTAATGTTTATTATGGCTAGAAATTAGTTTCAGGGAAAATGTGGCTGAAAGAGAGCTATTTTCCCACATATCCTCAGAATCCTGCAGTAGCAGTGGCAGTGCCAGAGGTGATGCTTGTAGCAGTGGCAGCAGTAGGAGGACAGTAGCAGCAGCAGCCACTGTAGTAGTAAATCAGAGGAAAGTCTTCTTCACAGGAGTTTAGGAAAAGACAAACATTTTAGAGATAAATATCATTTTTCTAAATTTATTTAATGAACCACAACCCCTTACTCACCCTTCCATATATGCAATTTTTCTTTTCCTAATACGTAATTGAGATCAGTTAAGAAAATCAAATAGAATAATTTCAAAAGGCAAATTCACGATCAGGAGTTGGTTCAGGCTTTAGAAAAGCAGGGTTTTTTTTTCAAGATTTTTTTATTATTTATGCATACAAGAGCTGGGGTGCAGGCCAGAGATGTGTGGTTGGGGTAAGGTTGAGAGACAGAGCAGGGAGGAGCAGTACAGGCAGAATGAAACACACTGCTGAGGGGAGCAGCGGGTGAGACAGGAGAGGTCTGCTGCGCCATGTGGGTCAGCTCCCTGGTCAGGGATCGAACTCATGCTGCAGTTCTGTGGCAGGAGTGAGACGTATGATGGTGACTGGTTTGCTGACATCACCAACACAACCCCATTCCCCCCCAACCACAACCCCCTCACACACACACAATGCCAGGTCTGAATAACCTAGGTAGGTCATTTTCATCCACAAAATGCTTGGGTAACTATCATTTGTTTAGGTCAGGATTTCTCCCCCTACAAGCTCATCACAAATCATCTGTCACTGAAAAGTAAACAGAGACTCTAGGAGTTGGAAATACTGGAGAGCTTTCTGTCCATGGCTCAACCAGAATAAAGAACCCAAAGAGAGTCGTTGGCAATATACTACATGCCACAAACTCCCAGTCTTAGATGCCACTTCTGCAAGAATCTCCTAAAGATAAAAGGAAAGGAAGTGGGAAAGCTCAGATAAATACCTCAGAAACCCAAGCTCACTGAGAGATTTCCAGCTGAGTTTTTTAAATCCAATAATGCAAAATGATGGGCCATACCCAATAACCATTTTGTATGTTCCCAGTATCACTTCTCTTCTGACTCCCACTCAGAAATCTTAAGGCTCCTTTAAGAAGAGAGTTACCATTTCAAGCAGAAACAAAAGCAAAATTCTGAAATGTACAGAAACACATGTGTAGGATTTAAGAATGAAAAACTTGATATGCTTTTGAGTCTGCTCAGATCTGCATCACTGAATCACAGAACTGGAAAAGACTTTTTGAAATCACTTAGCCCAGACTCCTGATCAAACAAGGAAAGAAAGGGACTTGCCAAAAATCACATACTAAAGAAGTAGCAAAGCCAATAGTAAGTTGTGGATCTCATGTGTCTCAATCTTTTTTTTTTTTAATGTTACCAAAGTTATTCTATCATTAATGTATGACTTTTGTTTGAACTAACATGGTGTTTTTTCTTTCATTTACCCAATTTTAATTGGTAATAATTTATCTTTTGTCTTATAGTATCCTAGGGTCTCATATTTTTAAAAAAACATTAATACATCCATATATTTATAAAAGTTTGCAAAACATTTTCACATTAATTATCCAATTCAACCTAACTAGAAATCTTGAAAGCAGTTATTTCACCTACTTTTAGAGAAAGAAACTGAGGTTGAGTGCCCTGCCTTAGCTAACAGAGATCATGAATGACAGCAGAGTCTCTTACACCCATCTTTTGGTTCCAAGGTCATTGCTTGTTATCCTTCATTCTATTATTTAATAAATATTTATTAAGCACCTACTATGTACAAGGCGTCTGATTTTATTCTAGGGTCATCGATTCCCATTTAAAGACTGTTTCACATTAGAATGTAGGGAAAACATTTCCATATTTATTCCATCAAGTTTTGTATAGTAGCCAGTTAGAGAACGTGTTGGATAGCTGACCTTGTGCTTGTTAATTTTCATCCACTGTTTTACCTGTTTTTCACAGATGCACAGTATGGTACACATATGGCTTCCAAGTAGGTCTTTATGTAATATTTTAACTACAAGAATACATTGACTTTTCAAGTGGCATTAGTACTATAGGCAAAACCAAGAACTCTGCAGTCCTGTTGGCTTTCAGTGAATTACCGAGACTGACAATAACACATGCAGCAGTTTTCAGGGCCATAGGAAGCAGGCTTGAAAAAAAAAACTGCACATCATGTTTATAAAATGCCGTGTTGTGGATCCTGGATGCCATCATCATTGTTATCAAAATTAAAGAGAGGTTTAATCTAACATTTCATGGATAGTCATACCACTGACTTTAGTAACTGTAAACTGAGGCAGACATCACACTACACTGAACCTGATGCTTTAATTAAGTTTCAGTGCAGCCAATGACTATGACCAGGGTGCTCATGGAAGCTATGAGCTGCAGGCCGTTCTCTGTCCGCCAAAGCACGGTCCCTGCAAGCCAGGGAGGAACAGCAGCCACTGTTGCCACAGTTAAGATATTTATGAAAGAGATGCTCTGAATTTTATCATAGTGGTATAGATCAATTTTCAAGACAGAGTCCTTAACAGTGTATTCAGAGGCTAGGTACAAAACCAATTTTATTTGCTTCAGTGATGTGTGAACTGTATGAGGAAAGACATCTCCCAACTCTCTGATAGCTTATCTTCCCTGGTGACCATTTATGCATGCTCTTGTAAATATACATATTTTACAAGGGAAGGGAGGGGGAGAGAAATGCTCTTCAAACTCTCCTTTGAGATGACCTTGAAGTAGGAGCACTAGAATCTTCCAGGAAATTAGCAGCCAAGTGTATTTCAATAATGATGGTGGGTGGGTGGGAAGCGCCACTCAGAGAACTGGCAATACCCTTGGTTTCCAGTTCTTGAACAGAACATCTTTCCCACTGAGGCTGCTTCTTCAAGGAGGCAAGAAAAGCAGAGCTCCCTGGATCTGGAAGTCAAGACCATCGCCCCTCCTACTGGAGGACTTAGCCAGTAAAGAGGTTACCACAGAGAAAGTAACAAGAAAGATATCATTTGGTATTTTCTCAGACATCTAAATCTAATGAATATCAAAAAAGAAATGAAAAAGCCCTTCCAAGCAAATGTACAGGTAATCAGTTGCATAAGAGCAAGGATGCATAAGAGTAAGGATGTCAGGACAACAGCAATGAAAATTAATCTTTGCTTCGAGTTGTTTATATCAAGACTATGGAGTCCATATGCAAGCCAGACTGATTGAACATGTTTTCCTTCTTTTCTGTTTCCAATCTGTCTGGATATAAGAAGCCACTTTAAATCTTACACTTTCTTTTTTCAATTAAGCTTCCCCCATTTGTGAAAACATGGCTGAAAAATGATTCCTCTCCTACATCAAACACTTAGGTTCATACATCTAGTGGGCAGACTTCATATGCTTTGCCACATACCTTCAAATAAGTATTTCTTTACTCCTTAGGCTAGAGATCGGAAACTTTTCTGTAAAGAGCTAGATAATATTTATTATCTAGGTCTAGAGGGCCAGATGGTCTCTATCACAACTACTCAACTTTGCCATCAAAGCGTGAAAGCAACCACAGAAAATAAATAAACAAATGGATATGGTTGTATTTCAATAAAACTTTATTTATGGACACTAAAATTGAATTTCATATAATGTTCATAAATTATTGCTCTGCTTTTTTCAGCCACTTAAAAATGGTTGAAAACACTTTAGTTTGTGTATGATATAAAAAGAGACAAGATACAGTAAGTGGAAATTCACCCATGGGCTATAATTTGCCTACCCTTAGTCTATGCAAAACATAGTATACTACCATACTTGGGCTATTAAAGGTATTGTATGCAGGTATTGTTTTCTAAAGCATGGCAAACATTTTACAGCTATAACACCACCATTAGAGGTTAACAATGGGCAAAGTATTCTATTGATTTGTGTCGGGAGATTCGTGTGAAACCTCAGGCAAAGACCATCAAATGAGATGACCAAGGATAGAAATGAAGACTTTTAATATATTGAATCCACTTACCACATACAGCTCTGGATATGTGCTGCATTCATAACTATTAAGTAGTATAACTCAATTGTTTTGCACTTTAACATTCATACACACCAACCACTTACATCCAGACATTTAGGTATTTCAGTCAAAATAAATCATAACAAACTATACTCTTAATATTTCTCTCATCTAAAGATGTTTGAGTCCATCCATAATTCTGTGCAGGGGAGGGGCAGAAGCAGATAGGGAGGTGAGATTATTGCTACTTTGAAGTCTTACATTAGTAGCAACATGGTTCAGTGGGAATTAAAAATTATATTTATGGGAATTTTTTGAGCTTAAAGACAACACTCTATAAAGTCTGGCTCTCAGTAGATGCTTAATTAATCTTCACACTCAGTCCCTGTCCAAGGAATCCTCAGGAAACAGGTAAGGCCACTGTAAATCGATAAACTGACATCCTTGCTTTTTTCAGGTTCATCTTATCTGCACTGCTACAGTGCTACAGGTTTGTGAGAGGGCATTTCTTCCCATTTATCCTTGCATAGCCCATAAAAAGAAATCTGGTTCTAATGTGACTTTTCTTCTCATTTCATCCATGTTCATTCCATCAAATTCCAAGGATTTACCAAAAACATAGAAATGAGTTTCCAAATGCAACACATTTTCTATTTCATGAGTTCACATAAGTTCATTTGTCATACCAGCTTTGTGGTGCCAATTTCAGGATTAAATCGCCTATTACAATACAGATTCAATGGTAATAGCATTTTCAGTTATACAGAGAACCAGTAAATTGTGAGTCCTCCAATGACCAATTTGAATAATGAGTAGATCCTCCCTCTGGCCAGGAATCTGAGACAGTCTATGACATGGTAGATTTTTTTCAGATGAAAAGTGGCTAGAAATGGCCTTGCCTTTCCTCTCTTCAGTCTACCTTGGTTATTCTGCCCAGACCCTGTGCTCAACCCTGGGAACATAAAAACCAACAAGCCACTATCTTCATCACCTCTCAGCCCAGTGGTAGAGACAGATGCATATAGACACAACAGGATAATGTAACAAAGCTGTGTGAGCACCTGCAAGGGTGTTCAGGGCTATCTGCCTGCAGAAATCAGGGAAGACCTCACCAAGATGGTAAGCTCAGATCTTAGCCTTAGGAGATGGAGAGCATATCCTACAGACCAAACAGAGATGATCAGGTAAAGAACTTCTCCACTGTTACAAGACCTCAGATAGCTGTTGGGCTGAGGTGAGCACACTCTTTGTGGCACCACTGTATCTCATTAAATCATTAATTTCTGAATTAATTACACAATACTACTGTTTTTCTCCCCCACTAAACTGTAGTATAGACTCCCTGAAGGCAATACGTATCTATCTAAGGAATATGATATCATCAAGGTATTTCAAAGATGAATAAAAGATGTAGAGGATAATATACTTTAACCTCAAATGTACTTCAATAATTTGTAAACTACAAATTTCACCTAAAAGTAGCAGTCATCTCTGTTATAAGAAATAGTTTTTAAAAATGCACATAATAAATAATAAATTGATATCTGTTATGTGAATAAAGGAAACTGAAAAACATTACATCAAAAAGTCAGCCTTTTTCAAGTTTATATCAAAATAAATAAAGCTACAGAAACTGATACTTCAGGGAGAAATGTGAAATTCTGTCCTATAGATGAAGTATTTGTCTCTCTGCCATGCCCAACCCAGCATCAAACACTGAAATCAGTGTCTGAAATCAGTCCAGTCAACCCAAAGTAGATCTGAATTCTATTTGGGGTAAATCTGTCTTGCTGCTGCTATCTTGTTCTCCAAAAGCGTTTATTCAATTCTCATAACTACATTTCTACACAGTACTGAGTTCCTGATTAGAATTACAGTGCTGAACCACAGTTTATACTTAGCTAAAAGTTTGACATCTTGCTTAAGTATCTGTAAAGTCCAGTCCATGTCTTTGAGAACCTCAGCTACACATAAACCATGTTCAGCCTGCATGGACCAACTAGAATAGGCTGATGACAACCTCTCATTTCCTCATCTTTTTTCTGTCAAGACCCTCTTTCTGTTTCACTACACCATTACTTTCTCTCACTCCTGTCTACATCAACCAGCAAGGACAGAGCTAGTGTTTGCCTCTCACCTGCATACACTGACATCTGGGTTGCTGGGTCCTCACTTTAATTTGAACAGTCTTGCCACAAATTAGTGACTCAAGACCATGTTTGGCTTTCCATATTCCATATCTCCAACCTTGGACTCCTCTAGACCCCACTGGACTAGCCTAGAGCCAGGGCACCCAGTGACACAAGCCTACACAGGGCAGTTAGTTGCATTGCTTTCCACTGAAGGTCTGCTGAGAACACTAAGTATCTGAGCGTGTTTTTTTAAATATAATGAGCACTACAATTTCTGCTAATATAAGTGGAATTTAATGTTAAATTAGCAAATAGTGAGTGCTGCCTCCATATGAGGTGGTGATTTAGGTTTTAGGTTATTGACTTCACACCACAAAACTTTGCTAAACTTCTACATCCTGTGCAGCTTAATGATATACAGAATGTGAATGAAGACATAAGCAAAGTTACTTCTATTCCATGTTTGGTATTAAAGCATGCTCTCTTAAAACTTAATTCTGCATGTTCATATCCCTACCCTTTAGCCAACTGTATGAAGCAATTAGGTGAAAATCAAGGACATGCAAGAAAATACCTAAACTTTTAAGAATATATCCTCATATATAAAGAGAAAATGGGATTGTATACAAGCTTTTTCAGTATTATATAGTAAGAAGTTTGAACTCCAGATATCTTTGTTTTCTTCTTTGATAGCCTAATTCACATTAAGTGAACTAAAGGTTCCTTTCATTGTGAACAATCATAACCCCCAAACCCAGTCAACCTTCTAGGTACATTTAACAATTGTTCTCATTTAGAAATCAAAATAAGTCTAATTAAAATTATAAGAGCTTTTCTAACCTTAAGAGCTGAGGTTTTAAAGAAAATCTTTAATGTGTTTATATTGTCATTTACTTTGATACTACCCAATATTCAAGTTTGTGGAATACTGAGACGCATTAAATTTACATAAATAAAATAAATTAACACAGTTAGACAATACAGTATTGCCTCCTGACATCTCCATTTTCAGATGTCATCAACAAATAATCAAGATACAGAGTCAGAGTAAGCATTGTTCCTTAATAATTGCTTAGATTATCATAGATTCACTAATCATTACAATATTATTCAGAAATTTGTTTTTAATCCAGTGAACATATTGCTAATGACTGAAACATCTAACAGCATCATCTTTTCTAACAGCAGCAAAATGCCAGGGAATTGACTTTAATTAGGTTTAAGAAAAAGAATTATGTGGAATTCAAATATGTCATTCAATTTATATGTCAAGGAGACTCGCAAATCTCAAAGAGGCTTATGTAGTTAACCGGACTTTGGGATAGAGGAAGGTCTGTGTTTGGAATCTGCAATTCATTTTGAAATTTCCCACCTGATACACATACTGCTGCTGAGTTCCTACTCCACTCTGCGTTTTCCAACAGGTTTCTTCCTCTCTCCCTTCGTCCATAACAATAACCACCAAGGCAAATCATTGGAATGTCTCACTATCAAGAAAAATGATCACTTTCCCGTATCTTTCCTCAAGTAACCACAGGGGGTTCAGGCTTTAATTTAGTAAGACAATGCAGAATTTTGAATTGAGAACTTATTTAATGAGGTTTAGAATAAACACAGTCTTCCAAGCAGGCAAAGAACAGAAGGGAAACCAGGGAGATGCCACTGCCATTAAAAATGGGTCATTTTTAAGATAGTGAAATGTGGGGAGGGTGGATTGTGATTTAGATATGGCTTCATGCTTTAAAAATCTAGAATCACATGCTTAATTATGCTAGATGACCTTTCAGGAAATGCCAACAGTATTATTTATTATATATTCTGACCACCTTTGTTGCACTGTGTCCATATTCAGTGAGATACATAAAAGCACTTTTGGCTTCTTGAAGGAAAACTCTAATTCAAAATAACATAAAATGGTAAGTAAAGTAAAACATAAATGTTTTTTAATAGTCCTTTGAAAAAACTTCATAAATGACATAATTTAATGAAAAAAAAAAAGAAACAGAAAAACCTGTAATGATATTCTGACCCCTATAAGGGTATTACACTCCTAAGTTCCCTCAAGACTTTTGGAAACAGTCAATATTTGGGGTAGAAACCCTAGGGAAGTGCCTGTGACTTACAAATGACTAGTTTTTCAGTCAATAATCTTTGATATCCACTACAGATTTAAAAAAAATTAATGTCCAAAAGGTAACGATGTTTCCATAAAGAAGTTACCTCCCACAATGTATGCATTCCTGCTTTCATTTTTTCACCTTTCCACCCATTCATTCTCTTAAGTGATTGAACACCTACTGTCTATCTCCTCACCTCACCCATGGTAGAGCAGTTCCTCCCTGCCTTCACATGAAGTTAAGGGGCCCATGCAAGAATCTTGCAGCAGGCTAAACACAAAAACAGTGGGAATCCAAAACTCTGAAAATTGAGTTTCATATGTTGATAAAAGAATAATGAGCCTCATTGCAGTCTCTCTATAGCAAAATGGAGCTCATACAGATTAACAAAAGATCTAGAAAGAAAAGGGGTACTATTCCAAATTCACATAAGGCAAATTCACGTATGAAATTTTTGAAATTGCAATGTGACAAGGCAAACAACAGAAATATGTACAAAGTACAAGCAATACAAGGAAAGGAGTGTGGGGGAAGAAGACTGATTTCATGGAAGATTCCACAGAGAACTGTGCAATTTTTTTTAAATGGATAGTAAGAGTCTACAGGAAGACAAAGAGGGATGAACCAGCAAGAGCAAAGTCTAGGTGGAAAAGGTATTGCTGTACAGGTTCTAGTGGAGGGGATAGCGCTGGAGGGTGAGTAGAACCAGATCAAGCCGAGCCTTATCTACCTTGCTAAAAGCACATCATTTTAATCCAGTAAGCCAGTGGTTCTCAGAATACCTTTAAAAATTATTTAAGAGTATAAAGAGCTTCTGATTATGTCTATATTTATCAATATTTACCATATTAAAGTAACAACTGAGAATGTTTAAAATATATTAATTTAAAATTATCATAAACTCATTGCATGACAACATAAATGTTTTATAGAAAAATAACTATGTTTCCCCAAGAAAATTTATCTAATAGGCAAAACTCATTAATGTCTGCTTAATGACAGCTGAATGTCTCTCTATTTCTGCATTCAGTCTGTTGTAAAATAGTGTACTATTACAGAACCACTGGGAAATTTCACTACACATTCAACAGAAAACATGAGTGGAAAATACAGTGTTTTAAGTATTTTTTACCTACTAGATATCCTAAAAGAGTCTCAAACACCTCCAAGGGTATCTAGGCCACATTCTGAGTATACTAACACTGGTGTAATTTGGGGGATCAAAAATTATGTTTTAACAAGGTGCATAAACTGACCACATTTGCATCATTTTCTAAGATGAAATTTCAACTGATATGGAAATGAAAAAAACAAAGTAGAGATATTCTAGAGAGTTTATCTAAGTTTTACAAGTGGTACAGAAAACTTTCATTTTTCTTAAACAATGGCTTTACACTACAGGGATTTCCTACCATCAAGACAACCTAAACCTCTTCAAATATATTCAAAATTTTCCTGGTTTTGATAAATTATGTATAACAATAAAATATAAATGACAATATGATAACTTAAGAAATAAGAAAAGGCAATATACATAACTTTATGCCAATCAACTTTTAAATTTAAACAAAAATAGACAAAAACCTAGCAAAATATAATTTATCAAAATTTACACAAAAAGAAACAGAAATCCTGAATAGTCTGATAACCAAGACACTTATTTTTTAAGAACCAGTATAGTAAAACCAATTATTTATAGCTGGCATCCACTTGATCAACCTTGTGTCCACTGGTCAACCTAAACCTCCTTCCCAGTGATAAATATTTAAAATATCAACCTGACTTATATCCTGAAATGACTGGGTCAAAATAACTTTCCTAAAAATAAAACTATTTTTTACTACTGAAAGATAGTCTGCACTATTGAAATATATAGCAAACATTCAAGGAAAAAAATCACGTGAGACTTATACAAATTATTTCAGAGGGTAGAAAAAAAAGGATAATTCTGTCACTTAAGAGATAATATTTATTAAAAGAATATAAAAAAAATAAAAACATCAAAAGACATTTTATGAGGCTAATATTTCTGAATACCAAAAATAGGAAAAGACACACACAAAAAAGAAAACTACAAACTAATTTCCTTAACGAACATACATGCAAAAATCCTCAACAAAGTCTTAGCAAAACTGAATTCCAGAATATATTTAAATGATTATACTTCTTGGCCAAAGAGATTTATACCAGGGACACAAGGATGGTACAACATCTGAAAATCAATCGATATAATTTACCACATCAATAACAAGAAAGATTAAAAACCGTATGATTATATCAATAGATGCCGAGAAAGCATTTAGTAAGATTCAACATCAATTTATGATGAAATTCAGCATAGTATCTTAAATAATAAAGGCCATATATAACAACCCACAGCTAACATCCTACTCACAGTAAAAAACTGAGTTTGTCCTCTAAGATGAGAAGAGAAAAACAAGGAATCAATCATGAAAGTTAGGATGAAAACCTCTAGGGGGAAAGGGGAAATAATGATCTAGAAGGAATCTGGAAAACTGGCATTATTTTACTTTTTAACAATGGTATTTGTTACACAGATTTTGCTTTATAATTATTCATTACTTTTGCATTTCTATTTTGTGCATTTTCTGTATATATTCCACAAAATTAATGAAAATAATTAATAATTAATAAACTGATTTACATAACTCACTTCTTCAATTCTACAGTTTCTGTGAGATGAGGCACCCACATAACACATTAAGTCCTAGAGTAATATGGAGCAAAAAGAGGGAGTGTTCCATTATACCAGGTCTTGCATTGCAGTAGAGTCCTCATTCACAGGTCTGCTTTCAGAAATTATGATCTATTCCAGGAAGGCTACTTCACCTGAGGTTGTAAATTTATGGATATTATTGACTATTAACTATAAACACTGAGTTATTAGTGTTCCCCCAAAATTCACATTGAAACTTAATTCCCAACGCAATATTAGGAAAAAGATAAGTAATTAGATCATGAGGGTAGAGCTCTTAAGAATGAGATGGTACCTTTATACAAAAAGACCCCAAAAGGCTTTCTTTACTCTTTCTGCCATGGAAAGATACAGAAAAAAGACAGACAACTATAAATCAAGAAGCAAGCCTTCACGAGAAGCCAAGTCTGCCAGTGTCTTGATTTTGTACCTCCAATCCTCCAGAACTCCAAGAAATAAATTTCTGTTATTTACAAGCCATCTAGTCTATGGTATTTTGCTATAGTAGTCCTAACTGACTAATATACTAGCTAAATTACCCTTCAAAACCTGTGAGCAATTAAAATGTTTCCTGCAAAGAAACCAAGAATTGAAAAAATAAAATAAAATATAGGCACAACTACACAATGAAAAAACAGCAGAGCTGATACTTCTCATATGAGACTTTTTTTGCAGCCTCAATATGAGGCAAAACCAATAATGATAAACCCAAATAGTTGGCAAAGTTATTAAGAATATAATTTGATGAAAATTTAAATTAACAATTGTCCATAAAGAAATTTTGCCTTAAGAGAATATTGTGCATGAATGAGAAAAAAATCCTAGAGCACTAACACTCAGTTGACAGTGAGCATGTCCTTTAACTTCTCTAAGGCTTCAGTGCCCATAAGAGGAGTAAATGGAATAAATCCATGTAGAATGCTTAGAAATAGAACCTGGGAAACAGCAAACATTCAGTATATCAGACACCACTTTTGGGGGATTTGGTTGAAGGTTGTTACTATGTAAGGATCCATAAAAACCCTGAAAAAGGTAAGAATAAATGCTATGGAATAATAGCTCAGATGAACCTAGAAAAGGAAGAAATTTCAAAGAGCATTTAATTTCTGAGAAACTGCAAATGCTATATGAAGAAAATAATTTAAAACTGAAACAAGAAGAGAAGAAAAAGAATAGTTCTTCGGTAGCTTTTCAGTATCAGCATCTCATGTTAAAAGCATAAAATACATCTATGTTGCTTCCATACCTTTGCTATTGTGAACAGTGCCACAATGAACATACGGGTGCATGTATCCTTTTGGATTAGTGTTTTTGTGTCCTTTGGGTAGATTCCCAAAAGTGGTATTGCTGGGTCGTATGGAAGCTCCATGTTTAGCAGTTTGAGGAACCGCCATACAGCTTTCCATAGTGGTTGGACCAGTTCACATTCCCACCAGCAGTGTAGAAGAGTTCCTTTTACTCCACATCCTTTCCAGCATTTGCTGTTGCCTGTATTTTTTTATACATATTTTTATTGTTATTTATGTCTTTTACATTTTGTATTCCCCTTGGGTAGCCCACCACCAATTCACCCGTGATCCATCTCCGTGGTCCCTTGTGTTCTTTTCTATTCCATTTTATGCTCTTTTCCTTCCCTCCCCCC
>PVIJ01008314.1:0-75286 GCA_004024925.1 Scalopus aquaticus
AGGGGAGGGCAAGGCAGGGGGAGGGGAGGGCAAGGCAGGGGGAGGGGAGGACAAGGCGCTGCCCAGACACCAGCCGGGAGAGCTGCCTAGAGGGCCAGGCGTGGCGAGGAGGCCAGGCGCGGGCGGGCGGGCAGCCCTCGCGGGCAGGGGTTGTCCCCTTGCCTTCTCTCTGGAGGGGCCCTCCTTGTGGGAGTGGCAGCTGTTGCTGGTTATTTCTAGGGTTTTCTACATTTGCTTGACTCCGCAAGCTTGAAAGGACAGGTGACCGCTGGCCCCGCCTCCGCGTCCTCTGGTCCTTGGGGCTTCGGCCTGACGCCGCCTTCCCAAGCGCCCGCTCCGGCCCGGGGTGGGAACTGCCGATTTCCCTGACCTCGGCGTCCAGCTCCCGGCCGCTCTTCCTGGGCCGGGACCGTCTCTCTGCCGCCCGATTTCACCAGGAGTAACCAAGGTCGTTCGGGCCATTCCCCTCTTCCTTTGCGGCCCCTGAGCCGCCGGGGGTCTGCGTCGGGGCCCCTCGAGGGGCCACGGTGGGCGCCGGGTGCGTGCGTCACCCTGCTAACCTCTCGTTCCTGCCTGCCTGCGAAAGGTGCGGGGGCACGCCGCCCGCTTGCCGGGGTCGGTCACCCCTTCCCCCGCGGGCGCCGGGTAGGGGCAGCCCGCGCTGGGGCACCCCTGGACTCTGCGCCTTCCACGCTCACGGCTGTTTTGGTAAAAGCGCAGAGAACCGTCTTCTCGTCCAGGCTTCGGGGGCTCGGCCAAGTGGGCGCGGCCAGACCCCGGTGCCGCCTGGACCGCAGCGCCCCACGCATTCGCGTGCTCCTGGCCGGCTTTCTCTGCCTGGGCCAGCGCGGGACCCTCCCTGCCGGCTGCGGGGAGGCGTCTGTCCCTCCGCAGCTGTGGCCAGCCCGCGGCCTGGCCCTGTGCTCGCCGCGCTGCCCTCTCTGTTGGCCTTTTGACTCGGACACTCGCTGGGTTCATTTCTCCTTCTCCGGCTTCCTGATGGGATGCCTGCTAACACCTGCTGCTTAGCTTCCTGGTGACTGTCTAGGAAAGGTCCTTCCTCTTCCTGAGGGTGCAGGAAGACAGGCTTGCTAAGTGCAGTGCAGGGGGCCAGGAGGAGGCCTGGTGCCTCTGCCTGGGCCAGGTCCCGCTCAGCACTTTCCCAGCTGTGGACTCGCAGGGTACTAACAAAACACAGCCTTTTAAAACATATATATAATTTATATATATATATATATATTTATGTCATTGTTCATTTTTGTACAGTGTTTGCTTCTGCTTTCTTCTCTCAGGTGTAGTCCCCATAGAATTCCCACCCCCACTTCACCCATGCATCATCACCATAGTCCGTTGTGCTCTTCCCCCCTATGTGTTGGTCCCTCTCCCTCCCCTTCCCCTGCAGAATGTCTCTGAGTTATAGTTCTTCTAACTAAAAAGGAGAGTGGAGCTGTCACACTCCCAAACTTCAAACCATACTACAAAGCCATAATAATTAAAACAATATGGTACTGGAACAAAAGTAGACACACAGACCAATAGAATTGACTAGAAAGTCCAGAAATAAAGCCACACACATATGGACAACTTATCTTTGACAAAGGAGCAAAGCACATGCAATGGAACAAGGACAGTTCGTTCAACAAAACACAACCTTAATACACTCCCAGGAGTGCAGGGTTCCCAGGGAGTGGTAGTGGGAGGCGGGGTGGGTGGGCCTGGGCGGGGCACGGGCTACTTTTACCCAGTAGGAGAGGACTCCCGTTCACAGACCCTGGCCAGGCAGTTTTTAGTCACCAATTAAAAAAAAAGAAAGAAAGATGATTCCTAAGTCTCATGGGAAAAACTGACTGTACCCCAAGAGCATGTGGTGGCCTCCCCAGGAGAGCACCGCCCCCTCATCCACAGTTTGGCTCTTCTGGCCGCTGGGTCACCCGTGCCGAAACTCACCCACGGCGAGATGCTCTGAGAGGAGAGGCCACGATCACTGACTCGCCACAGCACATTGCTGTTGTGCTACTTCACCGGCGGCTGCTCTCCGTCTCTTACTGGGCCTAACTTGTGAGTTAAAATCATGGCATGTGCGTTTTCTCTCAGAAAGCCGAGTGGCTGGGGGGCCGGGGCCACTGCCCCCACCCCCAGTGACCACTGGGCTGTTCTCTGTGACATCAGCTTGTTTCCGAGTTTTGATAAGTAAACGTTGCAAATGTGCCAATGGCCGCACAATTAAAATGTTTCAACATGGGCCTCCCCGGTGGCGCAGCGGTTAAGCGCTGCTCTGTGGAGCTGTCGACAGCGGGGACGCGAGTTCGACGCCCAGCCGGGGAGAATCCCACATGGTGTGGCGGACCTCTCCTGCCTCGCCCGCTGCTCCCCTCAGCAGTGTACTTCTGATCTGCCTGTTCTGCTACCCGCTCTGTCTCTGGTGAACCCTCTCGCCGCCCCACACCTCTGGCCTGTACCCCAGCTTGTATGCATAAATAAAAAAAAATAAATAAAAAAAAAATAAAATGTTTCAACAAACGTCCCATTTGGAATGAGTCTAATGCCGCCTAATTAAGGGAGGAGCAGGGGGCAGGGAGAGCCCCCGCCGGCGGCTCAGCGAAGCACCGGAGGGGGCCCCGTTTCATGGATGTCCAGACAGCTGAGCCCTCCACGAGAGGAGGCGCCCCCGGCTAGGACGAGTCCGCCCTGGGAACCGGCTCTGCCCAGCCGCCCAACGCGCGCAAAAGGGGCGTGGCGGCCAGTGCGCGGTGGGTGGGGTCTGCGCCAGCGCCCTGGGGTCTCTGCGCAGCCCGGGAGCACAGGCCGACTTCTTAGGACGCCCACAAACCGCCCCCAGGTGCGCCCTGGACGCCCGCGCTGGGCTCCCCAGTCTCGGCTGTTCCCTCACCCGCTGCCCGCGGCGGGCCGAGTCCGTCCCAGACCCCGGTGGGGCACGAGTTCCTCCCGCTTGGCGACCTGCCCTTCTAACGACGTCCTCCAGGGTCACAGCCAGGGCAGGGGTGTCCATCCAGCGTGGGGGGCCTCCGGCGGGGGGCTGGGCGGGGGTCAGCGTCGCACCCTGGGACACGGCCCCGTGTTCAAAGCGTTTGGAGGGGAGGCCGCTGCCGCGGGGTCACGACGGGTGGGCAGTCTGGGCTGTCTTCTCCGCGGGCTCTTTTCTTCGAAAAGTCAAAGCGGGGCCGTTGAGGCGAGTGGGTGAGGAAGGAGACGGGCTGAGGGGGACACAGCGGCCCCCGGCGGGCACTGGACTCTTCCCAGCAGGCCGCGCTTGCGCGACGGAGCCGTGAGGAGCAGCGCTGCGCCGCGGGCCGTCTCCTGCCGTCTGCGCGGATGGGTGGGGCGGGGGAGCCGGGATCGGGACGCCACCGAAGCCTGTGCGCCTCTGGGGTCCGGGAGCACCCTCCGAGAAAGGACACTTCCCACACCGCGGGCCGGGCTCTCCAACCCACAGCTCGGCAAGAAGGGTGCAGCGACAGGTCCGCGCACAGCACAAACGCCTGAAGCGCCTGCCTTCCAACCTGCAGGGAGCCCGGCCCTCGAAGGACCAGCCTCAAGTGGCAAAAGCGCAGGGGGCCTGACAGCTGCCAGCGGGGCCGACACCGGTCACGGGCCCTCTGTGGCCGCAGGGCGAGCAGCATCGCCCCAGGAGCCCGCCGCTGGCGCCACGCCCCGTCCCGGGCGTCAGCAGCCTGCTGCCTCCAGCGCCCCCGGCCCGGACCAGGGGGCTGCGTCACCCTGCTGTGTCCCCGCTTTGAACTGGCACATTCAGCCAGAACACGCAGCATCTGGCGCGAGGCCGCCAGGCCCTGGTGACCCGGGCGAGGTCATCGTGGCTCTCGGGCCGTGTTCAAAGCATGAGCGGGATTTGGCATCTGCCCCAGTGGCCTCCGCGGGGCGGGGTGGGGGGCTGCCGGGCCCGCGGCGCCGGCTCCGTGGCCCTAACCTCGGGCTGGCCGGCACCTCGGGGATGGCCTGTCTCTTCGGCGCCCATCACGGGGCGCGGGCTCCGCTCTGAGGGAAATAAACTCAAAAGAGCAGGCGTGTGCGGGACGCCTGGCTGCCGAAGAGCGGCTGCGCGTGGAGCGTCACTCCCGGTGCCCGCGGGGCCTGCCTCAGCGCGGGCACTGGGGCCCCAGCAGAGCCCCCCGAAAGCCACGCCCTCCCTCCCGGGAGCTGCCCTGAGAGTTCCCAGGAATGGCGCTGAGGGCTGGGGATGGACGCAGACTGAGCCAGGGCCCGGACTTGCTTTTCTTCCCATAACTTTTCTCTGCTCCCAGGAAAACAAGGCAGGCGGCAGCCAAAGCCGGCGCCCCTCCGCCGGGCGCGGCCTCCAGCGGCAGAGCTGCCCCTCGCGCGCCCGCCGGGCTCCTCCCTCCTCCCTCTCGGCCCTTCCCCTCCCCCACCGCGGGGCGCGGGGCTGGCCAGGGGCCTCGCACCCAGCTCCCACCTCGCCCGCCACGCCCAGGGCACCGCCCCCCGCCCGCAGGGGCCGTCTCCGGAGGCCCCGGGCGTGCTGAAGGGCGGCCACTCGGCTTGAGAGACCGTCGGAGCCGGCCCTGGGCTGTCGGGCCTGGCTTGTTCTCTTCCGGGAGAGAAGACGTCGCCGGTCCCGGGGCACAGCGGGCAGCAGTGGAGAGCCGACGCCAGGTCTCCGCGAGGGCCCCCGCTGAGGAAAGGTGACCCGCGAGGCCCTGCTGCCCGCCCTCCGCGCCTGAGGCCGCCGAGGCGGAGAAGGCAGGTACGAGGCCGCGCGGTTCTGGCCAGGGCAGGCGTCACTGTCCAGGGCTACCCCCTCCCGGTACATAAAGCGGGGCCCAAATTACCAGCAGAGAAAATGGTGTCCACACCCCGCCCCAACCCCAGATGCATCAGACGTGACAGCGACCCCAGGGACAGGGAGCGACACCCCCAAGGGACCCTCGCACTGACACCGGTGGGGGACAGCTCAGCCCAGCCCCCCAGCCTGTGCAGAGCAAGGCTGGAACAGAGGCGGGAGGCGTCCTGCAGCAGCAGACCCGGGGCCCAAGGCCCGAGCCCCCGCCCCTGCGTGGGGCAGTCCTGGCCAGGCCACCTGTCAGCGCACTGGGCAGCACTGGCCAGTGTGGTGGTCACCACCGGTCCCCCAGAGGCGGTGTCAGAGACGCCCAGTGTCACAGCTCTCTGTGAGAGGTGGGGTGGCACCAGCAACAGCAGCTCTTTGAGATGCCAGGCCTGGCCCTGGGGCACCCCTCGGGGTGGAGACAGGACCGAGGCCCGTCTCGGACAAAGGCTTCAGCTTCTCTCCCTCCTTGGAGGTCGGCTGCTGGTCCTTCTTCTCCTTTCTTTCTTTGGAAGCCAGGAACAGAGTCCCCAGCTCCCTTAGCCCTGCCTTACATCCTCTCTCAGGGTGGCCCCCCACTTCAAGTCTGAGTGAACCATTCTTTAATCCTATGACTGGATGAGCCATTTAGCACCAATCAGTTCATAGTTCACACCTGATTGGTCCATTCTGTGATCCTGTCACCAAGTATAAAAGGTAGGCTCGGAGGATCGGTGGCCAGAGCTGACCTTCGGTGAAGCAGCAGGTGAGAGACCACTGCTGCTGCAGACCTCTGGTCTCAGGGCACTGGGCAGGTGGGGGGCAGTGGACAGGTAAGCATGAAGGTGAGGACTCAACGTGGTCATCCCCTTTTCCGAGGTTTGTCTATTTCACCCACAGAAAATCAACAACCTAAATGAAATGAAGCAATTCTTCAAAAACCACAAATTACCAAAACTCATCCAATTTGAAATAGATAATCTGAAGAGTTCTATAACTTTTAAAGGACTGAATTTGTACTTAAAATCCTCCCCAAAAAAGAAAGAGCTAATGAGATGACTTCACTGGTGTATTCTATCAAACAGCTAAAGAAGAAATCCACTAATTCCACCTAATCTTTTCCAGAAAATAGGACAGAACACTTCAAGTTGTTTTATAAAATCAGTATTACTCTGATATCAAAATTAGGTAAAGACCACACACACACACACACACACACACAACTACACACCAACGTTCTCAGTAGACACAGATGCAAAAGTCATCGATGCAATGTTAACAAATAAAACACAATATATAAAAAGAATAAGCAAAGAAAAGCAAATGTCCTTCAGCCATGGTACATCCATAAAATGGAATACTACTCAGCAATGAAAAGGAACAAACCATTTAATAGACAAAACAGCTGGGATGGGTCTCAAATGCGTTGTGCTGAGTGAGGCACAGATTACATGCTACACGATACTGCTGGTTTAATATTCTTGTAATAGTAAAATTACATAGAGAACAGATGCTTGATTGCCTGGGGCTAACATTTGAGAGAAAGTGTGACACATGAAGATGGCATGAGGGAGTTTCTTTGGGGTGATGAAAAAATTCTATATCTTGACCGTGATAATCGTCATAGAATCTAGAAACTTGTCAGCTCTGTGCCAGGAAAGAAAAAGGGGAGGGAGGGAAGGTAGAGAGAAAACTGATGAAACCCAAGCAAACTGTGGAGTCCGACCATCACGTCGGGGCCAGTGTCAGTGTCCTCATTTTGGTTTCAGGTGATGGCCCCCACCCAGCTGGGGGGCGGGTGTGCGGGAAGCAGGTTGAGGGTGAAGAGACTGCCTGCAGCTGAGACTTCTTTGTGCATCTAAAACTATTTTGAAGTTCAAGTTTTTTTTAAAGGGGAACATGAGGGTTTGAGTTCCTTCCAGAGAAGACCAGCAACTGGGGCTGTGCAGAGACAGGCTCTGGAAGTGCCGCCCCGGGCAGGCCCGCACCCTGGGCCCGGGAAAGGCTGGCAGCAGGGAGGGCTGGTGAGGCGCTGCAGGCCCCCAACTTGCAGCATGGGGGGCACAAAATTGTAGCAGATCTGGGGCTCCAACTATTCTCCACTCAGCAGCCAAACCTCAAGGGACAGTCAGGGGAGGAAATCAGGCTTCTCAGGAAGCCGAGGCACATCCCAGGGGCCTCTCCAGGCCCGCGCGGGGGCTGGGGGGGCGGGGGAAGGAGCCAGGGGAGGCCTGCAGCTGCTGGACATCTGGGAATGGGCGGGGCCTTCTAGGAACTGCAGTCGCCCCCCTTTTCCTTCCATCTTTGGTCTTGAGCCCTGCTGGGGAGTGACCCTGGGCGGTCCTGCGGCCGCGCTTCACCCCTGCTTTACTGCTGCTCCATCTTGGTGCCATCCAGCTGGTGTTGCCTGGTTTTCTGCTTTTGTGGGCAAGAAAGCTGGGGGGGGTGTCAGTGGGTGCGGCGGCGAGCACAGCCCCTTTGTGCCACGCAGCCCAGGCCCCTGCCCCACAACCCACCGCGGGACACGCCCCCTTGTTCAGAGACCCCCCCCACCCCAAACTGCCCGCAGAGGGTGGGCGCGGCCACCTGCTCACCACGTGGTGCTGCTGCGCAGAGGCAGGGGGCGCATGCCCACCCCGCGAGGGCCTAGCGGGCACGGGGGGACACCGGGGGGACGCAGGGGACGTGGGACCCTCATGGCCGCCTGTTGCGGCTGGTTGTGCTGGCGCGAAAGTCACAGGACGTTGCCAGGACACATGCGCGTGTCCACCATGGCCAAAGCCCCGGCACTAAGCTTCCCCAGCCCTGCCCCCCGGGGCGTGGAGTCGGGAAGTGCCCAGAACAGACTCACCTCTCCGCACCCGCCCGCTCCCCACCCCTGCCCCATGAGGCGCTCGGCCCCAACGGCCAGGCTCGGGCCCAGCTGGGGCAGCGCATGACCAGCACTAGCTGGAAAAGGGTAGGTGGGCTCCAAGAGACATTCGGGGGGCTCCCCAGCAATCAGGCTCGACCCCGGGGCCAGCCGCAGGGCCTGGCCTTCCGCCCTGCCCCCCGGTCCGCTGCTGAAGAACCCAACCGCCCAAACTCCCTGAGAAACATCCTGTGCCAAAAATGGGAAAGCGCCTGTGTGCGCCGCCAGGAAACGCAGCAGCTGCAGGAGCCGGCCGCAGCCCCCTCCCCTTCGACCCAGTTGGTTCTTAGCTAGTGTCAGGGGAGTGGGGGAGAAGCTGTTCCCGCGGGCGCTGGAGAGGCCGCTGTCTCGGGTTATGATGCAACCTAATCTCCTCAGAGCCCGTCCTCGGCACGGACGTCCACTGCCCCCTCCCAGAGGCCGCTCTGGGCCTGGAGACGACCGGACCCCCCCACACCAGTCAGGGCTGACGCGCGGCGTCGCTGGGGGCGGGGCGGCCCAGGGGCTCCAGCCGAGGAGCTGCGGGCCTAGCTCCCGGGAAGCTCACTGGGGCCGCACAGGCAGGGCGGAGAGCAGCAGAGCATCTGGACAGTGGGGAGGGCCTCTGATGGGCCCCTGCCCCTCTCCCTCAGTCCAGCCGCTCCCAGCGTCCCCTGGCGGGCAGTCTGACCGCAGGCTTGGGTGCCGCTCCCGGCGCCCTCTCCCCCAGTGCCCCCACAGGACTGCAAAGGGGCCTCCTCCTCCCTCCTCTGAGCCAAAGGCACCCCACCCCGTCCCTGGGCGAGCCCCCCTTCCCGGGACCCAGCAGGCGCGCCCCCTCTCGAGGGAGCCTGGCGTCCTCTGCCCTCCCTTCGCAGAGAGGGCGCCGCGAGGCTGGCTCAGCCTGTGAGACTGGGGCAGGGACCCGAGTCTGCCCGCGGCCCGTCTGGCCCTCTTGGTCTTGGCACCGCTCAAACGACGTCCTGCCATGGCGGCCCCACACCAGGCCGCTGGTCAGCCCAGTCGAGCTCAGAGCCGGCAGCGGGGCTAGGGGAGCCCTGGGGTGGCCCTGCGCTCAGTGGGCTCACCCAGCCGGCCGGCCGCAGGCCCCGGCCAGACTGCGCGGGGAGGCTCCGCCCCAGCACGCGCTGCGTCTGAGTCCCCCCAGCCGGCGAGGAAGGAGGGGGGCTGGGGCGCGACGCTGCAGTCCCAGGCGGAGAGCAGCCGGGCCTAGAGGGGCCCGAGGCTGGGGGAGGGCCGCGCACGCCCACCTGTGCGCCCGCACCCCCTCGCAGCCCTGCCAGTCCCTGCACCCCGCCCTGCGCCCGGCGTGGTCAGCGCCGCCTCCCGCATGCCGGGCAGGGGCCCCCAGGACAGAGCTGGGGGGACGGAAATGCGGGAAGGGAGGTGCCGCTCCGCAGCTGGGCCCGACCCCCGAGCCTGTTAGACCAGGGCCGGTCTCGCCTGCTTTTATTAAATCGCCAGGTCTGAAGCCGCTTGTCCCACAAACACCGTCTCCACGGCGACGCCAGGGCTGCCTTTGAAAAAGAGCGTCTTTCATTGACTTTGAACTGACTTTCAGGTCAACCTGGGCCCGGAGAGCCGCTCCCGGGCTGGGCCGTCCCGTCCTCCCGCCAACACTCCCCCGCCCCGCCCCGCTGCTGAATCATCTGGCGCCGCGCCCCTTCAGGCCTTCCCATTTATGGGCACCCCGCTCTCCCCAGCGCGGTCTCGCAGACGGAAAGTTTAAGTGAGCCGGGTCAGTGCAAGCGGGGGCCCTCCGCTGGGACTCTGCGGCGCCCACCCCGCCGCCAGCCCCGGCGGCCGCGCCCGGAGTCTGGCCCCTCCCGGCTGCATCAGGCGGCATCTGGAAGCGAGGCCTCGGGACCAGCCCCGGGCTCCCGGTCCTTGGCCGCCCGCCTGGCTGGTGCTGGGTTTGATGTCCAACCCCCCAAAACCGCAGCCTCCCGGCAGGAGGCCACGCCCACACCGGCTGCCGAGCCCCGCAGGAGCCCCCGGGGCACAGCAGGCGGCACCGCCCCTCCCTGCCCGAAACCTGGTCCATCTTATTCCCCAGGGCCGCGGCCCTCGGGGACCCTCAGCGCTGGGGCTCCGGCCTGGTGGTCTGCTCCACAGGCCCAGGGGACTTCACAAGGGCACTAAATGGGAGTCACGCTGGGGGGATGCAGGGCCCCAGGGGGCCGTGGGGACGGGACGGGGGCTTGCCACCCACCCCACCCTGGGTGCCTGCGTAAGTGTCATCAGCCGCATTTCGCTGTCCCCTCCGGCCAGGCCGCATGGAGCAGAGGGGCATTTGCTGGGCCTCCCGGAGGCAAGATGACCCCCACCCGCTCCGAATGCTGAGTGAGATGTTTCCTATTCCTGAGTGGGGCCACGCCTGGCGGTGCTGATGCCAGCCGGGGGGCACAAAGGGCAGAGGCCGCAGGGTCCCTGGGGCAGGACCTGCCCTGCCCGCCTCCGATCGGCCGGCGACCCTCCCCACCTGCCGCGGGCCCGCAAGTCTGTGCAGACTTGGAGGAAACAGGTTTGTTTTGGAGAAGACAAGGAGCCCCAGGAGAGCGGGCCCTCGCGGACCCCAGCTCTGCCCGGCTTGTCCAGCAAGGAGGTGACCACAGCGAAACCCACAGGCCAGCACCCCAAAGCGGCCCCTGGGGAGGGTCCCCGCAGGGGCCGGCCGCCCGCTGGGAGTTCGGCGAGGACGTCCCTCGGGGACACAGGACATCCAGAACAGACGCTGGCTGGGCCCCTGTGCACCCGCCTTCGCGGCCTGCAGTCCTGGGGGGCGGTCTCCCCCTGCCTGGACTCCGAGCTTCCCACAAGGAGGGCCAGGGTGGGGTGCAGACCACCCTCTTCGCCAGAGAAGTGCCAGCAGGGCGCGGCCAGCCTCAGTCCAGGCTGCAGAGGCGGCTCCACCAGGCGTCCACTGAGCTGCCCGCTGCCCGCCTTCCCCCGCTCCGCCCGGCCCTCAGCCCCGTCATCCCCAGCCCTGGAGGTCCATGCTGGCTCTGCTGACCGTGCCAACCAGCTGTGAGGATGGCCGCCCCGAGGGGCCCTGCCTCAGACCCACGGCCCCCCACAGGCCCCCTCTGGCTGCTCGAGGCGTCGCAACCCTCCGCGCCGGCGCGGTGTGCGCATGCGCGGGCTGCTTCCACTCCAGACGCCGGAGCTGGGCCGGGAGCCGGGCCCCGCTGAGCCACACGGCCGCCGAGGGCGACCCTCGCTGCGCAGGCACCGTCGCCAGGCGGGTCACCAGAAAAGGTTGGATGAAGTCGCCCAAGGAGGCGACCTTTCTGAGGAGGACAGCCAGGGACACCGGCCGGGGCGCGCGCAGCCCCTGCCCAGTGCGCGCTGTGCGCGGGGGCGCTGTGTGGGGCGGGGCTCTGGGGCGCGGCCTCCCTGCAACTGCGCCCCCACCCCCAACCGCCCTCAGGCCGGCCTGGGCCAGCGGTCCGACCCGCCTCTCAGCTTCTGGGTCACCGGGCTTCGCGCGGCCCCCAGGCCAGGAAGGGAGGGGCCTGCCAGGCTGGGAGCAGCGAGGCTGGACGGCGGAGCCACGAGCGTCCGCACAGGGCTGCTGTCCAGTCACGAGGGGAGGTCTACACCCGCGAGGGCAGAGGGGAGGCAGGCCCCAGGCCCGGGGTGTGCGGCTCCTGCGTAACGAGTTGTCTGGGACCGGCGAGTGCGGAGAAAGACGGCTGCCCGGGGCGGGGGCGGGGCGGCCGGACTGGCGGGGGCTCGCTGGGGCGCGCGCTGGTTCTGGAACCTCGGAGACGGGGTGGCCGCTCAGCGTGGTGACTAATTGCCACTTTCAATGATTCAGTGATGAGTCCAAAGTCTCCTGCATTGAGGGAGGCCGGAGGAGGGACGGAGGCAGCGGCCGCACCCCAGGCCCGGCCCAGGTAGCTCCCGTGCCTTCCCCGGCGGCCCGGCCACACCACCGGCCTCCCCGGGGCCTCGGGGCGAGCAGGGCGGCGCGGAGCTGAGCCAGAGCCCCGACCCCGAGTGACTCGGGCCGGCCAGCAGCTGGGAAGGGCACGGGCTCTCGGCCTTTCCCGCGTCTCTGCTGCTGCGGACTGCAGCCCACCGTGGCTTTCGGGGAGCCTGGTCGGCAGGAGGCCCGCCCCCTCCAGGCTGTGCCTTGGGGCTACGGTGAGCCCCAGGCCCAAAGCCCCCCCATTTTGCTTCAAGTTCCAGGCAGCCTCTGGCCTTGACTCCCGTGTTTCATGTGCTAATAGCAGCCCCTCCCTCCTGGTTACCCCCACTTAGTCCAGAGACCAGGGCCAGCACCTCAAGGTGCCCGCGGTGGTCTCCCGGCCCTGGAGGGCCACCCCTGAGGCCCCCGCTCCTGGCACCAGGCAGGGGCCTCTCCTGTCCAGGTGAGTCCCTGCTCGCCCCTGTGTGCACGTGTGCAGTGTGTGTGTGTGTGCACTGTGAGTGTGTGAGCACTGTGTGCGTGCGCCGTGTGTCTGTGTGGTGTAGATGCGGTACGCTGTGCCAGCGGGAGCGGGCACCGTGCAGAGCGCACCGTTGTTGGAACCTGGGTGTGTCTCCCTTCTCCACTCACACAGACGTTTTTTAAATCAGTTTGGATTTTTGTGGAAATTTCGTTTTTCCATTTTTCCCTCGTTTCTCTGGCAACGTCAAAAACACATACACACACAGCTGTGTCACCTGGCTCCAGGCTGCGCTTTTCCAGCCCACACGTCGGGCTGGGGTCCCGCGGCCGGACGCCAGCGCCCCCGCCGCTCGCACTGCCCCCTCCGCCCTTGGCTCTCCCCGCCCACTCGTGGGCCCGGCCCTGGGGGCCGCCCGTGTCTGGAAAGCGCAGGGTGGCCGTGGCCCTGGGCATCGCTGCCCCTGGTGCCGCCGACTCACGGAGAGCAAGGCAGCCCAGGAGCCGAGACTCCGCAGACGCCAGGAGGGAGAGCCGCGCCCCACCCTCTGGCTGGCCCCTGAAGGTGGGGGTGGCCCTGGATGGGGGCCGGGGCTGGGAACAGGGTTTCGCCACTTCTGGTTTTGCTGACTTGCTCAGTTTTGCTCTGAGTCAGGACCTCCTGCCCAGCTCTGGACGGGAGCTTGTGCGCTGACCACTCGGGAGGCCTCCCTCGCGCCCTGACACTCAGCCAAGTTTCCCCTCGGCTCGCGGTGCACCCCACGCCGGCCCGCGCGCGAGCGGGGCCAGAGGCGAGGCGGGCGCGCACACGTGTCGGGGGGCTGGGCCGGACTGTCCCGCTGTCCACCGGTGAGGCCAGCGTCGCTGTGGCGCCGCGGGGGCCTCGTCTTGTCTTCCCGCTCAAACACCACCGCCAAACCACCTCGGACGCGCATGCTCTCCTGGGAGCCCGCTTGGCCCTCGGCCGCTGCCCGCAGGCCTCTGGGGGGTGGTGCCGGCAGCCCTGACCCACGGCCCCGGACTCGAGGCCGTTCACGGCTCACAGTGCAGTCTGGGGAGGGGATTTCAGCGAAACAGACATTTGAAAAGCCACGTCTAACTCCCCACCGGGAGCCCATAAAAAAGCATCTGGGCCAGACATTCCCCACCCCCTGAAAAATGTGCTCGGCCGGAAGCCAAGGGAGAGGCCGGAGTGGGAGCTCGCAGCCTTCGTGCGAGGACCAGCTGGCCGCGGGCAGGCCCAGGACGGGGGCGGCGGGGGAGGGGCGCAGGCCCGGGCTCTCGCAGGGAACAGACCCGCAGCCCTGGCGCCTGCCCCTTCCGGAACCTTCCGCAGCTCCCCGCAGGGCTGGCGGCAGAGGCGCCCCCGCCTGGGAAGGGCTGGGCTGGGGCGCAGCCCCTGGCCGGGGTCTGGGGGACGTGCCCCTCGCAGGGACCCGTGGCGCCTGCGGCAAAAAGGGAGTAGAGAAAAGCACTTCATGAAAAGGCGCGATTGAAACCAGAGCGGAGGGGCCGGGCCTTCCAGAGGAGCCGCGGTGGGAGGCTGGCTGGGAACATCTGGGGAAGACAAAGGGAGGAGGGGAGGCCCCTCCGCCAAGCGCTCAGAGGCTGGGCCCCCTCCCCCGCGAGCCCGGCTCTCAGCGCCACCCCCGCCCCAGCCCCGGAGCCCGCGCTGGGCGGGAGCCCCGAGGGTGGCCCGGGCGCAGTGCCGGCGCCCACCCACTCCCCGCCGCGGCTCCGGGCGCGGCTGGCGCCCAGCAGGCCTCTTGGGGCCTCTCCTCCCCGTGCGCCCTCCCTCCCAGCCCGGGGCCAGCCTGCTGGGTGTGGTCGGAGACGCCCCGGTCAGGTCCGCAGCCGGAGCCTGGAAGGAGCAGGGGCTTCTCCGGCCTGGGGGGCGCGGCGCGTCACACACAGGAGCCCAGAGCGCCCGAGCACCCCGAGGGGGACATCGCTGCTGACGAGAGGCCAGACCCTGGAGACGAGGGTCCAGCCTGAAGGCGGCCGGCGGGCGCGGGGCTCTCGGGTACCCCCAAATGACCGAGCAGTGTCCGCCGAACCCCAGCGTGCTTCCTGAAGAAAGCGGCACGCGGGCCCTAACGCTGACATGGAGCCGCGGAGGCCGCGATAGCAGAACCGCCTTCGCAAGGCCAGCTTCGTGGCTGCCGAAAGCGGAGAGCCCGGGGCAGGTGCGCTGACCGGCGCCCCTCGTGGGTCTGGCCGAGCCCCGCGGGGAAGGCTGACCCTTCTGTCGCTGCTGTGGGCAGCGGGCCGCCGGCTGACGGGCGTGCGCGGGCCGCGGTGCGACGGCTCGGCCCTGGGGCGGCCAGCTCCGGCGTCCGGAAGAGCCATAGCCCCTGCGAGGCCCTGGGCGTGACCCGGCTAGGGGGGCCGACAGCTGGGTTGAGGAGGGCGGCTCAGGGTAGCCGACTTCAGGGACACGTGGCCGAGGGGTCTGTGCTGGTTGTCTGTGCAGATGCTCCCAGAGAGGAGTGTCTCCCGGCTGGGGGCGCCCCCCACGTGGGCACAGGCTGCCGGAGAGGGGAGGAAGGCGGACTCTTGTCTCCAGCGCCGACGACCCGTCTCCTCCCACTTCAGGGTCCTGGGGCTCCGATTTGGGGCCTCAGACTGGGTTTGCCAATGTCCAGGCTTCTCCAGCTTAAAGGCTCAGCCTGGGGATTCCCAGCCTCATAACCAGGGAGCCATTCTGGGAAATAAATCTCCCGTGTGGCTCTGGAGAGAGGGGGAGAGAGGTCACTGATAGTTGATAAATGCAAAGATGGACGGACAGAAGGACAGACAGCCACGCGTTGGTCGCCACGTGTCCTGCTGCTGCTTCTCTGCCGGTGCTGAGCCGCCCCCACCGGGCCCTCGGTGCAGGCCAGCAGTGCCCGCCGACCCTTGGCTTCTCCAGGTCACCCTGGCACCCGGGGCCCGAAAGGCCCCTCCCTCCCCACCGAGGATTGACCGCCTGCCTGGGATGCTATTGCTGCCCCCACAGCGCTGGGGGGCCCTCCCACCCTGACCCCAGCTCACACAGCCGAGAAAATGGGCTATTCTGGCCTCCATGCTTCAAAATCCCAACTGTGGGGCCAGAAAGACTCAGGCAGGACGGAAGACCGAGGGCCCCAGTCAGCCTGTGGGCGGCCCAAGGCGGCCCTGGCCAGGCCCCGGGGTTGCACTCAGCCAGAGCCGGACAGTGTGCGCCTCGGTCCTGAGGGCCCAGTCAGAGGACGCAAGGTGACCTCTGGGGCCTGGGCCCCCTGGACGCCCCGAAGAAGGGTCAGAAACTCCCAATGATGGGGACCCGGCTGCGTGGCCCCGAGGCTGCGGAGGCTGCAGAGCCGCTGAGCTGAGTCACGGAGCACGGGGCATGTGCCGGCCCCACCCAGGGCCCAGCTGGCGGCCAGCTGGGCCTCCACCCGGGACTGGCTGTCGGCCCCCACGGGGGCAGTGGCGGGGTGGCTGCCCCCTGTGGGGCTCCCTGAGCCCCCTGGAGTCTCAGGGTGGAGGGGCTGCTCGGAGAGGCCCAGCCCCACCCCCACGCGCACCGGCCTCTGCGGGTGGACAGTAATTGGAAACAGCCCCTGCGCTGACTCAGAGGAAGCGGCGCCCCCCACGGGCTGCGGGGGGGCTTCCGGAGGCCCTGACCATCTGCCCCACACGTGTGAGCAGAGTCGACCCCCCAGCAGGAGCCCGGGAAGGCCCTCCTGGCATATCCCCCGACCGGGGCGCCCGCCCCCCGGGCACGCAAGCTGCATACGTGCACGTGGTGTGCTGGTGTTCACAGCAGGCGTGCATGAGCGAGCGCACACGAGCACACGAGCGCACGCGCGGGCCGGGCGGGCGTTTGCTGCCCGGGCGCCGGCTCTCACGCTCTCCCGCCGCCGTGAGGATGCGGCGTCGGCGCCGCGGCGACCGCTCGGGCCCGCACCCGCCTTCCCCAGGGCCTCGGAGACGGGAGCAGGCGCCGGGAGGGCCCATCCGCGGAAACACAGCCCTGGACTCTCAACAAACCAGACCCTGCCCCGTGTGGGGCGCGCAGGGGAGTGTGTGGCGGGTGGTGGGCAGTTTGTGGGGCCAGAGGCGGATGTTGTGACCAGCCAGGCTGCACGTGGCCCCGCTTGCTGGCATCTCGGGGACAGCGGGCGGCAGGAGACGCGCCGAGGGCCGCGGGAGGCCGTTTGGCGGCTGGGTCCGCCCGGGCGCCGGGTCCTCCTGGCCGCGCAGGGCGGGGCCTGGCCCTCTGCCGCCCTCGTGGGTGCCGCGCGGCCCAGGCCGGGCTTCCGGCGCGTCGTCTGCACGGGCCACTGCGGCAGCCTAGCGGCCAGAGGGTGCGGCCGCGGACCCAGCCCGGCAAGGAGCCGGCCAAAGCCCCCGGGCCGGAGGGGGAGGGGAGAGCAGCCCAGGAGCCCCCGACTCCCAGCTCAGCCCCGGCGCCCCGGCGCCCCGGCCCCACAGCTGCTCGCGCCTCCCGCCTCCCTCCTCGGCCGCTGGGGCCGCTGGCCGGGCACGAGGGGCTGACTCAGCGCCGGGCAGATGGCCAGGCGGTTGGAGCAGGCGCGGCGGCCCTGGGCCAAGTGGACGTGGCCAGGCCTGGGGCCGGGTCAGGACTGACCGAGGCCGAGGACCGTGTCTGCGGCGAAGCGAGCTGAGGGCCCAGCTGTCTCCCCAGGAGCTGTCGGGCAGGAGAAGCAGGGGGACAGCGCCCGGGCCCCCTGCACCCACCTCACACGTCCACGTCTCTGGGGTGGAAGCAGAAACCACCAGCGGGGGCATGGGGGGCGGGGCAGAGTCGGGGTTCCGGGCCTGGACTCCAGGCCGCGGCTGCTGAGCGGGGGCGGGACGCAGGGGTAGCTGGGTTCCTAGGGGCTCGGCCGGGAGTCTGGGGCTCAGGGCTGCGGGGCGGGGAGAGCGGGGCCTTCGCCACAGGCCAGGACCTCGGATGGACAGGCATCAGCCCGTGTCCAGGGCCACCCGGTGGGCCTGAGCCCTCGGGGACTGGCCGCTCCCGGCGGAGGCTCCCCGCAGGCTGCCACGTGCAGTCCCCGCAGGGGGAGTGGCCGCCCGTGGGGAGTAGGGACCCCTGCACGCCGGCCTGACGCTGCGCGCTGGGGGTCAGTGGGCGGCAAGCGGGCTGGGGTGTCCTGGTAAGGGAGAAACGGGTGAGGCTGTGGGGCCCGCCCCAGCTGCCAGCAGGACTCGGGCAGCGGTGGACCCGCCCTGCTGCTGCCCGCCCGGCGCCAGCCCTCCAACAAGCCGGCTCTGTGTAGGGCTCGCCCCTCAGGCAGCTTAAGGGTTTCTTCCTGCCAGAAAGTGGGTCCATCAAAGGGACGGGGCCTTCACACGGCTGGCGGCCAGCCCCTCCCAGGCCAGCGCTGGCCTGGCGCGCCCCAGGGCCGAGGAGCTCCCTGCCGAGGCGGCACTGCCCTTCCTGGCCGCCCTTCCTGTCACAGGGAGTGGTCAGCAAGTGCGTCCTGACCCTGTGGGGGGGCTCTCCAAGTGCCCCGGCGTGAGGGAGCAGCTCCCCAGCCCTGGTCCTTGGAGCCAGGCCCCGGGTCTGGGCTGACCCCAGGCCAGTGCGGGCTCCAGGCCTCGCTCTCCGGCTCCGGGCAGCAGCCAGGCCCTGTCCCTATGTGGTGACGCCCATGCCCGGTGCTCTGCCTGGGCCCTGTGGGTGCCGAGGCCACCTCTGCCTCCGCCTGGCGCTCCCTGTGGAAGGGACAGACCCAGAGGCCCCTGTGGCAGCTCCCAGCACCTGAGGAGAGGGCAGGGGCGTCCACGGATGATCTGGGGCCCTTGGGGCAGGGCTCACAGGCCTGATGAGAGAGCGGAGGTCTCCTCACCTCTGGGCAGGAGGTGGACATGACCGCCGGGGATTCCTACCCCACTCCACGGCTAATAGGGGTGGGCAAAGCTCGTGAGAAAAGGGGTTTCGGTCTCGTGTCATCTTCAGTCTTGTGTCAGCCAGTGGCGGGTCCTCGTCTTCTCTCCAAGGAGACCCTCGGGCTGCTTCCCAGGTCGGCCGCGCTCAGCCTCACACGGTGTCCACCCCGCCGTGGCCCCGGCAGCCCGACTCTTGGGGCTGCGAAGAGAGAGCCACCACCGTGCCCTCAGCCAGGGCAGTGTCGCCGGGCACGGGGCACCTGGGGCCACGTGCAGCCTGTCCCTGGTTTGCTGCGGCCCCTTGGCCCTGACCGCCATGACCCTGGACAGCCAGAGGCGCTGGTCTCCCCGGCAGACGGGCCCAGGCACGGGAAGCCACGCTGAGGTGCACGGCGGGAGCAGGGGCAGATGGAGGGAAGACCAGCCGCGAGGCAGAGCTGGCTGCGGAAAAACAGCACATGGGAAAACTCGAGATTCCAGGTATTTTAAGAAAGGGAAGCCGCGGACTGTCGTCAGACACGGAACGGGGCCATCACTACAGGCCCGACAGACACCGAGGCCAGTCCTGGCGCAGGCCGCACACTCAGACGCCCCGTGAGAGCAGCAAAGTCCCTGCGAAGACAAACGGCCCGAGCGTGTCGGGACGGCCCGGTCCTGCGCTTCTTCCGGAAGGAGCCCCACTGGGGCGTTCTCCAGCGCCTGCGGGCTGCTGGAATCCAAAAGCTGCTTAAGTCGCCATTCTGGCTCTGCAGTTCAGCCTATCAATACAGAGCCAGTTCGGCCAAGTCAATCACCCACTGACAGCACAGAGGCTCCTCTTAAGTTAAGCGAGAGCAGGACGCTTCCGTCTCCTGGGACGCGAGTGGGCCTTAGGGGCAGGGCCAGGAGCACCTGGGGCCGCTGACCGGCGTGCATCTGTGCGTGCCGCAGAGTCTCGGCAAAATGCCTGTTTGAGAGGCCGGCGCCTGATGTGAGGCCGGTTATCAGACCTCAGCGTGTGGGCCATAAGCTGTGGGCCATAAAGCTGGGCTATAAACTCAGCTCAGATTCGCACACTCCTCTCCCCAAAAGTGTAGACATACGTCCTTCCTCCTAATTCTTTTCTCCTTATCCTCCTACCCTGAGAAACTCTGTAAAAAAAACTCTCACTAAATAAAAAGGCCAGGTGGCCTCCCCGGTGGCGCAGCGGTTGAGCGCTACGCTATGGAGCTGTCGGCAGCAGCGACGCGAGTTCGACGCCCGGCCGGGGAGATTCCCACATGGCGCGGCAGACCTCTCCTGCCTCCCCGCTGCTCCCCTCAGCAGTGTGTTTCTGATCTGCCTGTTCTGCTCCCCACTCTGTCTCTGGTGGGCCCTCTCACCACCCCATGCCTCTGGTCTGTACCCCAGCTTGCATGTATAAATAAATAAATCTTTAAAAAAAAATAAATAAAAATAAAAAGGCCAGGTTCTCCTTCTCGGCAGCCTCCTGCCATAAGTTTGCTCCACGCCTCCGTGTGTCAGTGTGGTGCTGCCCGACGCGGCAAGCGCCAGCCCCACAGAGGGATTATCCTCATCTCAAAACCAGACTGGCACAGTAAAGGAGAACAGCCCAGACCCACATTCTTGTGGACACAGACACGAAGACCCTGAAAAACAGTAAGTTGGGGCCTCCCTGGGGGCGCAGGGGTTAAGTCTCGGACTATGAAGCTATCGGCAGCCGCTGCAGCATGAGTTCGATCCCCGAACAGGGAGCTTCCCACAGGGTGCAGCAGACCTCTCCTGTCTCCCCGCTGCTCCCTCAGCAGTGTACTTCAGTAAATCCACCTGTTCTGCTCCCCACTCTGTCTCTGGGGCATCCTCTCACCCCCACACCTCTGGCCTGCACCCCATTTTTTATGCTTGTATGCATAAAAAAATAGATATTTAGAAAAAAAAAAACAAGTTGACCCCATCGACTTACAAAAAGAAAACACACCAGGGCTGAGTGGTCTATTCTCAACATGGCGTGTTGGTCCAAGAGTCCTTCAAGTTAAACAGCATAATCACCATGTCAACAGGGTAAGAGGTGAGGACGCTGCATCTCAACAGCCGCCTCGCGTGGCGGCAGCACTGGAAGCCGCACGGGCCGGAGAGAGACGTCGCGAGGTCCGAGTAGTGAGAATGGGGGTCGCCTGGAGGGGCCACTCTGGAGAAAGGCCCCTCTGGCCCGGTGTCCACTTCATCAGAAGCGCGTGGACCCGGGAAGGTGGGCAGACGGGAGGACGGGGCCTGGTGGGGAGATGCTCCGGGCTGCGTCACGGTGCGCACAAGCTGGGGGCGGGGACAGGGCGTGTCTGGGGGCGCCGCAGCTGTCACTGCTCGAGCGTCCTCCTCTGGTCCTGTCACACGTCGCTGCCTGCTGAGGTGGCCTCATGTCTCCTGCTGTTCCCAGCAGACGCCCTCAGGCCCAGACTTTTGTCCCGGAAGAGGGGCCCTGCCCGACTCTTCGACTCTTCGTTCTGCTCCCCAGGGCTTGGCCCAAACTGCATCCCAGGGACAAAGGGGGGGCCGGGGGTCCCACATCGCCCCCTTTCTTGTTATTTAATTTAGAGCTCTGGATAGGAGTTTGCTGGAGCGGCAGGTAAGGGCTGATACAGGGAGAGTTGCAGAAGGCTTAAAAACAGATTTGGGGGGGTTACAGGTGATCCCGTCTTACTAAGGTAATCTCGGCCGTGGTTGTCTTTTTGATTTGCCCCAGGTTGGCGGGAGGAGGCAGGGCCCCGTAGTCGATGGGAGGGGCCTCCGCCTTTTCCCTTTTGACGTCCGTCGGCAGCATGGCTGATGCTGGGGTTTGGGGACAGGATTGGCCCTCCTCTGATGTCAGCTCTTGATGGGGGGTGCCACCTTTGCTGGCAGCCGAGGAAGTCCTGCAGGTGATAAAACAAACACCCTGAAGGGTAAATGAAGGCGGCATCAGGTTTTTCCGCCGTGCTGCCGTTAAGGATGGGCACCGGCGGTCCAGCACGTGGGCCCTGTGGTGGGTGCCTCTGGTGGCGTGGCGGGGCATGGCGGGGCTGGCGAGGTGTTACGAGTGCGGTAGATGTCGGCGGGTATGGCGGCCACTACCGGGCGAGTCGGCTTGCGCTGATCCTGAACCTGCTGGGTTTCGGGTGGGTGGACAGCAGCACCTTTGCCCCATGCTAAAAATTTTTACTGTTCTTAGCTAAGTTGGTCCTAGCAATGGGTAATGATATAAAACCAAAGGCCTAGAGTCCGGTTTTGCGGGGATAAAATGTCATTTACTGCAGTGAGATCAGAATTATTTAAAAAAAAATTTTTTTTTAAAGATTTATTTATTTATGCATACAAGCTGGGGTACAGGCCAGAGGCGTGGGGCGGCGAGAGGGTTCACCAGAGACAGAGTGGGGAGCAGAACAGCAGATCAGAAATACACTGCTGAGGGGAGCAGCGGGCCAGGCAGGAGAGGTCTGCCGCACCATGTGGGATTCTCCCCGGCCGGGCACCGAACTTGCATCGCTGCTGCCGACAGCTCCACAGCGCAGCGCTCAACCGCTGTACCACCAGGGAGGCCCCTTATTTTAAAAATTTAAGTAAATAATGCTATGTATATTTGTTCCTGAGGAGGCAAATTACTCTCTAGATTCCCCCTTTTTTTGTTTTATAAGTTTGTGTACAGAGGATTTTTAAGAGTAGATTTACTTTCATGATAAGGTTTAGGAATATTGATAGGATAAGAATTTTTTAAGGTGAATTGGGGGTAAAGGAGTAGCAAGTTTTTTTTAAGATTATGTAAAATTGTTTAATTTGTTATGGAAAGTTAGTGAAGGCAGTTTTAGAATATTTTAAGTAAAAAAATTATATATGTAAAAAGGAATAAAGTTTGGTGTTACATAGATACACTATTGATAGTAAAATTAGGTAAAATATTTTAATGATAAACAGAAGTTTAAGTTGGAAAAACCAGTTAAAGTTTTAGTTTTTGTAAAAAAGTATTAATATTCATGACTATAACCTTAAGGTATGTATGTTTTAAATTATTAAATTTGAACTAGATTTTGTTTACCAAAATTATAGGTCATGATCAAAATTTGGTGCCATTTATATTTAAATCCTCCAGAGGCAAAAGAATGATGGACACAGAGATCTTTTAATTTAAAATTTTGGCCATGTGTATTAATTTTAAGAATTATTTTACCAATATTTATGAAGATACTGAGAACTTTTATTAACTTTGTTTTTTTTTTTTTTTACAGATTTATTTATTTATACATACAAGCTGGGGTACAGGCCAGAGGCGCGAGGCAGCGAGAGGGTTCACCAGAGACAGAGTGGGGAGCAGAACAGGCAGATCCCCGGAAACACACTGCCGAGGGGGCAGCGGGGAGACAGGAGAGGTCTTCTGCGCCATGTGGGAAGCTCCCTGGCCGGGCATTGAACTCGCGTCGCCGCTGCTGACAGCTCCACAGCACAGCGCTTAACCGCTGCGCCACCTGGGAGGCCCAACTTAGTTTAAGTTTTTATTATCTTTTTTAGAAGAGAAAATTTTTATTGACTTTGTATTATTAAAAACATGATTTTTAGGCTTTACTTTGTTTTGTTTTATTGAGATCAGGGACATTTGTAAGACAAAGAACACTTTTTGATGGACTGTGAATACAAAAGACAGAAGAGGTGAAGATTTTATTTTGTAGTTTGTTTTTAGATTTTATTAGAAATGTAAGGATTGGAATTTAACTTAAAGAAAGCTGTATTTTTATTGTATTATTTTTACCAAGAAACTTAACTTTTTATAGGCCCAATAGGGAATTTAGAAATTTTTATTTAACTAATAAGCATTTTGTAGGACAATACAGGGAAATAGAATTTTTTACCTATGGGACAGTATTTTAAGGTAGACAAAAAGGAGAGTCCAATTTTTTAAGAAACTTTTAGTCCCATGTAGTCATATTATACCCATTTTTAAAATAAGTTTAACAGTTTATTTTGTAAATGAACTTTGATTACCATTATTAGAAATATCTTATGTAATTTTAAAAACTGTAAATGGCAAAATCTAGTGTTGGGGACCATGGCCGCCTCCTCAAATAACTAATTAGAAAAGCTTGAAGCCTTTTTATCCCTCCATTTTTTTTTTTTTTTTTTTGGTGGTGCAGGAGGGGGAGGAGGGGCACCAGTTAGGGCGGGCGCCCTCAGGCCATTTCGATGTCATATTTTTTTATCCCTTTGTAGGGGTCTTAGTGTAAGTTGACAGAGGTTTTATGTGGAAAGGTGAGATTGTTGACCAGGCTGCTGATGGCCTTAGCCATTGTCCTACCTTTATTCTTTGAATTTAAAGTTTTTTTTTTTTAATTAGGGGCATTTTTTTGTAATGGTTTTGAGGAGATCTTTTAACTGCCTCTTTGTTACCTTGCAATTTGTTGATTTAAAAGATCCTGTAGTCATTTCTGTTGTTTCCCCACCTGTTGGGGTATTCCCCATGTTGTAAGAAGTTAAGCTTGTCTCCAAGAAAAGGAAAGAAAGATTCTAGAGAAGCCATTTAGATCCCTAACAGGGGATTTGAGGCCAGGTGGGGTTCTTGTGTCAGATCTTGTGTGGTGTTTAGATGAGAAAACGGCTTCCCCAGCGGTCACACTGGGGCCAGCGCTGCCCACCTCGGGGTGGGCGGTGAGTCCCCTTGCCGAGAGCAGGAGGAAGCAGCCCCTGCTGCCAGGAGCTCAGCCCTTTATGGGCAACCCCCAACGGGCTCCTAGAAGGTCTCTGGGCCTGTTTTCTTCGGAGACCAAGTCCCTCCTGGGACGGCCAGACCTTTTGTGTAGCTGGCGGCCAGCTTGTCCCCTCACTGAGTCTCATGGCCGCGCCCCTCCCGGTGTCCAAGTGCCGACCCGCGCCCTTTCTGCGTGGTCTCTTAATTGGCTCCAAAATAAAGGGCAAATTTAGTAAGAGAAACATATGCCAGGTGAGCCTTTTTGGCCTATATTAGAGAAACGAGAGAAATACTCGCCAGGTGAGCCTTTTTGGCCTATTGATACGACATTCGGCTTTTCCAGCCTCCTTTCAGTAAAGGCAGAGATAAAGGAATAGACAGAGACAGGAAAAGAGAGACCTCTAGGTGAAAACCGGACCTTTCCAGACATGTGGAGCTAAACCTACCACGGGCTCCCCTCTTCTGGGGGCCATTCCACCCTTTTGCTGGGCTCCCCTTTTTCTCGGGGCGATATGAGGTTGGTCCTGTGCTCCTTTTTTCAAACTGTTCAAGTCTTTCAAGTTCATCACGTCGGGGTCACCATTTGTCGCCTCGCGTGGCGGCAGCACTGGAAGGGGCTCGGGCCGGAGAGAGACGTCGCGAGGTCCGAGTAGTGAGAATGGGGGTCGCCCTCTGGAGAGGCAGCCTCAGGCGCACGTCTCTGGAGAAAGGCCCCTCTGGCCCGGTGTCCACTTCATCAGAAGCGCGTGGACCCGGGAAGGTGGGCAGACGGGAGGACGGGGCCTGGTGGGGAGATGCTCCGGGCTGCGTCACGGTGCGCACAAGCTGGGGGCGGGGACAGGGCGTTTCTGGGGGCGCCGCAGCTGTCACTGCTCGAGCGTCCTCCTCTGGTCCTGTCACACGTCGCTGCCTGCTGAGGTGGCCTCATGTCTCCTGCTGTTCCCAGCAGACGCCCTCAGGCCCAGACTTTTGTCCCGGAAGAGGGGCCCTGCCCGACTCTTCGTTCTGCTCCCCAGGGCTTGGCCCAAACTGCATCCCAGGGACAAAGGGGGGCCGGGGTCCCACGCTCAGCAAATGTGGAAAATGTGTTTGGCGACAGACACCTGCTTCTAACGCCCTCTGAGGAATCCAGGCACGGAGGGGCCCCTCCGTCTGAGGAAGCGGTCCTCGATGGCCACCAGCAGGGCCTCCTGCGACGCCACATGGGCCGGAGGCGGGAACTCCCTTCCGTGCTCGGGCGCCCGCCCGCCCTCCGCTGAGCGCCGACACCTGCGGAAGGGCTGCTAGCGGAGGGGAGGAAAGGAGCGAAAGGGCTCCAGGCCGGAGGAGCGAGCAGGACGGCTCCGCTTCCGAGTGCGCGGAGGGGCCGCCGGGCCCGCCGGCCGCCACAGCCCACCTCCTTGAAAGCAAGGAAATTCCTGGCAAACTTATCCAAATTGATTTTCCCTGAGCTCTGGAGATGAAGCAGTGAGTCTACTCGAGGACGGCTGTCCTGGGAGCCACGGACACACTGAGGTGCAGGGGCCTCGAAAGCGGCCCAGGAGGGGAGCCCCGCGGAGGGGCTCGGGCCCTGGCGGTGGGCCCGGTGCGGCCGGACAGCAGAGGCAGCCCCGCCCTCCCGGCTGAGGGCGCCGAGGGCCTCACTGTCCCCCAGGAGGAGGACCAGGGTCAGAATCAGGGCCCAGGTGAACGAGGCGGTCAGGGAGAAGGGGTGTCCGCGGCCAGGCAGGGGCACCGTCTGGGGCGGGGTCCTGCAGCTGGGGGAGGAGCTAAGCCAAGATGGCAGACCCTCCCTCCTGGGGCCGCACTGCACCCTGCAGAGAGGAGGAGGGGGGCTGCTCCGGGGCGGGCGGGGACCCCTCACACGCCCGCTGCCCACATCCCTGCTGGCCCTTCTGTACCCCCGGAGTGTGAGGGACCCCAGGGCCCAGCGCAGCATACGGGGGGTTACGCATGCGGGGGTTGCAGGAAGGGGAGCTGCAGCGGCACCGCCTGCCCCCACACCCCCGCAGGGCCGAGTTCCTGAGCAGTCACCCCTTCATCTCTGACAGCGCCCACGGCAGCCCCGCGGGTGTGCGCCCCAGGACCAGGGGAAAGGCTGGCGCTGCGGGCATGGCAAGGGGGATGGCGCGCAAGGAGGGCCCTGCCGGAGGGGGCCTGGGGCTGGGGCCTTAAGGTCCCCATGGACCCGCCACACTCTGGCCAGACGGCCCGGGCGGCGGGGCCTAGTAGGTGGGAACCCAGCTGAGGGGGCGGGGGGCAGCTGGGGCGCGCGGGGGCGGGGAGGACTAGGCACAGGCCGCTCGCAGCCGCTGGGGTCCCTCGGCCCCTCCACCCCTGCTCCCCCAGCCCGCGCGCGGGGCCGCAGCGCCTCCCGGCGGCCGTGCGTCGGGGCGGGGCGGGTATGAGGGGGCGGCCCTCCGCCCGCCCTCCTGCGCGCTGCGCTCGCTCAGCTCCGAGCGGCCTTAGCAGACGTCTCAGCCGCGCGCTCCGGGTCAGGTAAGAGCCGGCCCGCGGGTCGGGGCGCCGTGACGGTGGGAGCGCGTCCCCTGGGGCCCCGCCTGTGTGGGAGGACCCGAGTGCCCGCGCTGTGCGCCCGCGTCCGCGCCCGGGAGCCTCCATCCCCCGACCGGCGCGCGCTGGGTGGGCGGTGGGGCGCCGCGGGCCGCCGCCCTTCCCGTCCAGTGGGGCAGAGCTCCGGGGGTCCTCCCTCTTCCTGGCCCGGTGCTGAGACCCCGCCGCCCCGCTCTCCGCTGGGACACCCCGGCTCTCGCTGTCACGCCCAGACCACCGAGGGGCCCCGGCCGGGTGAACAGCCAGACCCGGGCTGTTCCCGCTGGCGGCTGCGCCCGTGGAGGGTCCCCGGCTCTGGGGAACGGGGCTCCTCCGGGAAGGAGAGCGGGGCCTGGGCGCTCCCCGCCCGCGTGCAGCGCCCACCCGCCCATCCCCCCAAGTGGCGGCTCGCCACCGAGTCCCCAGCCCGGGACTGCGGCTGAGTCACCCACTTGGACATGAAGCGGGAGCCTGCGCCGCCCGGGGCCTGGGAGGGCCGCCCGCCTCAGGGGCTGCGGACGGACGGGGCGCAGGGCGGGCCCCTGGCCCGGCTCCCACAGCCTGGGGCGACCCGGCGGCCCCCACGACGGAAGCGCTTTGAGGTGCAGGTTCTCCGCGGAAAGACCACCGGCCTGGAGGGGTCTTCCAGGACCAAAAGGCTGTCCGAAGGCCCGGAGGCGCGGGGTTGGGGCGCGCCGGGGAAGCCGAGTCTGGAAGCAGAAGAGCTGCTGCCGGGCCCTGGGGCCGAGATGGCGGGGTCCTGGGCCCGCTGGGGCAGCACACAGGGGCTGGGGGGCTCGTGGCCCGGCGCGTCGCTGGTGAAATGACCTGGAACGAGCCGACAGTGGGGCCGCCGGCTGCCCCACGCAGTCCAGGCTCTGGACCCCCGTCTGCTCTGGTCCCAGCCAGGGCCACCGGGCAGCCGGGTCCAACTAGGGCCCCTTGTGTGTCCTGGGCAGCAAGAGACTGGTGGGTGCAGCTCCCGCGGCGGCTGGGCCAGGGTCTGGAAGAGGCCAAGGCCCCTCCCTCCGGCTGGGCCTGCAGTTTCCTTGGCGGCCTTTGGGCTCCCAGCACCCCCTCCTTACCTGCCAGGGCGGGTCTGCAGTGCAGAATGGGGGCGACCCCAGCGCGTGCCACTGTTTTGCGAAAACCGGGTTTGCCGCTTCTCCTTGGAACCTGGCGGTCAGTGGTCAGTCCCTCCTTGGCTGCTTTTGTGCACGTGTGCAGAGGTGCCTCTGTGGTGCAGCTCACCTGCCTGAAAGTGGGCGCCGCTGCCTGCAGACCACAGGGACCACCCCCAGCCAGCCGGGGAGCCCCACCCAACGCAGCCCCCAGGAGCTGTGGGGAGAGAGACCAGGTCCCACATCTGAGAGGGCCGAGTCCCTCAGGGTCCGGTGACCAGGAGGATGGGCCTCCCTGGGGGTTGGGGCCCGGCTCTTGGTGGCGCAGCGGCTCTGGTCACTGCCTGTGGGGCCGCGACTGGCCTGGTCCTGACCCCCCGGCTCCTGAGCGGCTCCCGACAGCTGGGTGCCCCCTGGCTTGCTGTCTAGACCATCCTTCCACAGCTGGGTGGGTTCAGGGTCCCCGTCCTTGTGCGGCCATCACCACCCTCCAGCTCCAGGACCCTTTTCCATTTCGAAAACTGAAATTCTACGCAACCCTAACTCCCCTCCCCAGCCCCCTCCTGTGATAATAGTTTGTCTCTACAGCACATAAAAAAAAATCCTGTCGCATCACGTGGCATCAGGTCCTTGAGACTGATCCAGTTAGTAGCAGGTATCAGAATCTCCTTCCTTTTCAAGGCTAAGTAATATTCCACATTGTCTTACCCACCTGGGTTGTGACAGCGTGAATTTCAGCTCCTGTGGCGGATGCTGCTGTGAACAGGGCTGTACACGTACGTCCTCCAGACCGTGCTCTCCCTTCTCTGGTTTTGTGTCCAGAGTGGACTGTTGGATCACACCCATCTCCTATCTTTAGTCTTCAGAGAAGCCAGGGCACTGTCCACAGCAGCCCTCATCCTCACTCCCACCAGCTACCCTGGTCTCTCCCCATCCTCTACAACACCCGTGTCTTTGGGGTTCTGAGCGCTGACGCCCTCGTGGGCGTGAGGTGGCATCTCCTGTAGACTTGCCTCCCCAGCCCATGTTGAGCCTCTTCTCGAGAGCTGCTGGACCACTCATTCGTCTTCGGAGTGATGTCCTTCCAAGTCCTTTCCCTGTATTTGAACCCACTTTTATTATTGACTAATTTCAGGAGTTCCTCCCATATCCTGGATGTTAATCTTGTATCTGGTATATTGTTTACAAATACTTTTCCCTGTTCTGTCAATTGCTTGTGAATGCATCTTTGACAAAAAATTTTAAGTCCAATTTGTCTACTCTTTCTTCCTATGGGTGCTTTTAGTGTCATAGTCAAGAAATCATTGCCAAACCTAATGTGGTGAAGCTTTTGCCTGTTTTCTTCTAAAAGTTTAACAGATTTAGGCCTTACACTTGGCTCATGGATGCATTTTGAGGTGGTTTGTGTTTGATGTTAGGTCAGGGTCCAGTTTCATTCTCCTGCCGTGGATATTCAGTGTTCCCAGCACCATAGTGGTGGTGATGCCCCTGTTGGAATCTTTTGACTACATATGCAGAGGTTTATTTTTGACTTCTGTTCTCTTCCGGTTTCATTGTCTGTCTTTATGCCACACCATACTGTTTTGATTTCTGTAGCTTTGTAGTAAATTTTGAAATCAGGAAGTGTGAGTTTTTTGGCTTTGTTCTTTAGGATTGTTTATGCTACACAGGTTCTTATGGTTCCTTGTGAATTTTATAATGGGTTTTCTATTTCTGCAAAAGTCATCATTGGGATTTTAATTAATAAATTTGTAAATAATTTTGGGTAGTGTTGACATATTAACACATTGTATGTGGGAAACGTATTTATACATTTTACGTTGACTGGTAGTAGAGCGTGGGACACCTATTAATACGTTTTTTATAGACTAGTGGTAGAATGCGGGTAACATATAAATATGCTTATTTTTATACTTAAAAAATTAGCAAAAATGGCCTGTGCCACCTGTTAGCACACAATGAAAACTACCCACAATGTGTTAATATTAAATCTTCCAATCCATGCTTATAATATGTCTTTCCGTTTATATTTATGTCTTTTAAAATTTCTCTCAAAATTTTAATAGCTTTCAGTAAATAAGTGTTTCAACTCCTTGGTAAGATAATTCCTAATTATTTTATTCTTTATTTTTTGGATTGTTCATTGTTTGTGTGTAGAAATGTAACTAGCTTTCGTGTGTTGACTTTGAACCCTGCTATTTTGTTGAATTTGTTTATTCTAAGTTTCTTTTTGTTGACTCTTTATAATTTTTTACATATGTGATCATATTACCTATGAACAGAGAGAATTTTACTTCTTTCCAATATCGATGCATTGATTTTTTTTCTGCCTAATTGTTCTTTGTTAGGGCTATGTTGAACAGAAGTGGCAAAAGTAAACATCTTTGCCTTGGTTTATACCTTAGAAGAAAATGTTCTAGTCTCTCACCATTGAGTGTGATGTTCATTATAGGGTTTTCATACATGGCTTATATCATGTTGGGGTAGTTTCTCTCTATTACTAGTTTTTCAGTGTGTTTATCATGAAAGGGTGTTGAATTTTATTAAAAGGCTTTCCAGCAGCAATTGAGATGATTGTGTGGGTTTTCCCTTTTTCTATTTATGTAATGTGTAATGTTGATGGATTTTCGTGTGTTGTACCATGTTTGCATTTCAGAAAATAAATCCCACTTGTTTAATACTTTTAATATTCTGTCTGCTGATATTGTGTTAAGGAATACTGGCCTATGGTTTCCCTTTCCCATAGTCTCTTTGTCTGGCTTTGGTATCAGGTATCAGCTGACCTCATAGAGTGGATTAAGTATTCACTCCTACTCAGTTTTTTTTTTTCAAGTTTGACAAGTATGGTGTCAGTTATTTAAATGTTTGGTAAAATTCATCAGTGAAGTAATAATGTGTAAGGGTTTTCTTTTTTAAGTGCTGGCCTCCCTGGTGGCGCAGCATTTAAGCGATGCGCTATGGGGCTGTTGGCAGCGGTGATGAGAGCTTGAAGCACACCAGGGAGATTTCCACATGGCGCGGCAGACCTCTCCTGCCTCGCCCGCTGCTCCCCTCAGCAGTGTGGTTCTGTCGATCTGCCTGTTCTGCTCCCCACTCTGTCTCTGGTGAACCCTCTTGCTGCTCCACGGGGAAAAGGGGAAAATATCACACAACGTTGTGTATAAAAACACTAGGAGTCCCAGGAGATTTTAATTACTGATTCAGTCCTATTGCTAGTTACAGATTTATTTGTAATTTATATTTCTTCATAGTTTGGCCTTGGTAAGTTTGTATTTTTAGAAATTTATCCAGTTCATCTAAGTTATCTGACTTGTTTGCATACTCTATTATAGTTCTTTTCATTTCTGTAGAAAAGTAGTGATAACCCAACTTTCATTTCTGATTTTAGCATTTTAGATCTTCTTTTTCTTTTAGTCCACCTAGATAAAGTCTTGTTGGTGTATGTTGATCTTTTCAAAGAACAAGCTTTTGGTGCCATTTTTTTTTTCTATTCCCTATTTATTTATCTCTGCTCTGTTTTTTATTATTTCCTTCCTTTGCTGGCTTTAGGTTCAGTTTATTCTTATTCTAGCTCCTTAATGTGTAAAGTGAGTGTGCTGGTTTTAAATCTTTATTGTTTAATATAGCTATAGATTTCTACCACTTTCACTATGTCCTGTAAGTTTTGGTAGTTTGTATTTTCATTTTCATTAATCTGAGTATTTTCTTTTTTTTTTTAAGATTCATTTATTTATGCATACAAGCTGGGGTGCAGGTCAGAGGTGCAGGGGCTGAGAGGACTCCCCAGAGACAGAGTGGGGAGCAGAACAGGTGGATCCACTGAAATCCACAGCCGAGGGAGCAGCGGGGAGACAGGACAGGTCTGCTGTGCCCTGTGGGAAGCTCCCTGGCCGGGGATTGAACTTGTGCTGCAGTGGCTCTGGATAGCTTCATGGTGCTGAGACTTAACCCGTTGCGCCACCAGGGAGGCCCCTGAGTATTTTCTAATGTCCCTTCTTTCATCAATTGGTTGTTTAAAAGTGAGTTTTTAATTTCCACAATTTTGTGACTTTTCCAGTTTTCCTTCTGTTACTGTTTAGGATCTCAGTATGACTGAAATAACAGTATGACTATTTGGGATACTGGTAACTTCTAAAAGCATGATGCGTTGAATGGTATTTTCTTGTAAAATCTATCGAGATTGCCATTTCCCTCCATAACTGCAAGCTTCTCTTTGCTGACTAAAAAAACTTCCAGAGAATCTAAAGGACTGCCACCCTTTACCCCCAATTTGCTTTTCTCTTTTTGTGAGTCAGACATTGAAGACAAGACATTCCAAAACAACTTGATATATGGGGACATTAGAAAGCCATAGAACAGTCCCAGGAGAAGGGACAGCCTCAGAAAAGACCTGAGAAATCCAAGTTTGTCTCAAGCTCACCCCTGGCGCAGAGGCAGCCTCCAGCAATCAAAAACAAAAACAAACCACAGCAAACCACAGGGGGAAATAATTGGATTTCCAGAGCACCATTGTCATTTGAGATTCAATGTCCAGTTTTCAAAAATGTAGCAAGACTTATATAAAAGAAGAAGAAAGTATATGTTATTCAAAGGAAAAAATAGAAACCAATACAAACCGTCACTGAGAAAGACCTGATGATGAATTTACTAGACAAATGGTGTAAAACAAACAGTTGCTCAAAGAACTAAAGGAAGGCGTGGGGAAAGTCGGTCGAACAGTATATGAACAAAATACCAACAGAGATAGAAAACCTAAATGGCGTCCAAATAAAATTAATGAAGCTGAAAACTTCAATAATAAAGCTCATTAAAGGGATTCAAAGTCAGACTTAAACAGAAAGAAGAAATAATTAGCAAAGTCAAAACCAGGAATGGAAATTATTGGTCTGGGAATTAGAAAGAAAAGGATTAAAGAAAAGTGTTCAGAGCTTATAGCCCATGAGATGCCGCCAAGCAGACAACACACCTCTTGAGGGAGTTCCAGATGGAGCAGAGAAAGGGAAAAGGAAATACTTGAAGAAATAGTGTTCAAAGCATCCCAGATTTGATGAGTGACATGAATATAAACATCCAAGAAGTTCAATGAACACCAAGGGGGGGAATGCAGAGACTCACACCAAAACAGTTATCACCGGACCATCAGAAGGCAGAATCTTGAAATCAACAAGAGAGAAGTGACTCTCCATGCACAAGGGGTGTCAGCAGATCATCGGGTTTGTCGTCAGACTGAAGGCTGGAGGCGTGGGCTGACAGATTCACAGTATTTACTAAAAGAAAAAAAAAAAACTCAGACAAGGATCCTATATCCTGTTTGAAGGACAAAACCATCTTCCAAAAATGAGGGCAAATGGGGCCTCCCCGGTGGCGCAGCGGTTGAGCGCTGCACTGTGGAGCTGTCGGCAGTGGCGACGCGAGTTCGACGCCCGGCCGGGGAGATTCCCACATGGCGCAGCAGACCTCTCCTGTCTCCCCGCTGCTCCCCTCGGCGGTGTGTTTCTGATCTGCCTGTTCTGCTCCCCGCTCTGTCTCTGGTGAGGCCTCTCGCCGCCCCATAGCTCTGGCCTGTACCCCAGCTTGTATGTATAAATAAAAATAAATAAATAAATAAATTAAAAAAATGAGGGCAAACGAAGGCCTCCCCAGATGAACAGCAGCAGCTGGTCACTAGGGCCCTCACGAAGTGCTCAGGGGTCCTCGAGGTGAAATGAGGGGCGCTAGGCAGGAACATGCAGCCATATGAAGAAAAAAGATTTTCATGAAGATGAACACATGAGGAATTATAAAAGCTGTTGTTTTCACAAAGGTGTATGACATCACTTTTGTTTTCTACATTATTTAAGAGATGGAGACATTTGTAAAACAATTTTTAGTCTAAAACTAACAGTATTGTAACTGTAACTCATCTTCTTTTCTACTTAACCTAAGAGATTTATGCATTATTATTTTATGTTTTGGACACATAGAGTACAGAGATGTAATTTTGTGATAACAATAACTGCAGTGGGTAGGGATGGAGCTTTTTTTTTTTTAAATTTATTTATGCATACAGGCTGGGGTGCAGGCCAGAGGTGTGGGGTGGTGAGAGGGTTCACCAGAGACAGAGTGGGGAGCAGAACAGGCAGATCAGAAACACACTGCTGAGGGGAGCAGCGGGTGAGGCAGGAGAGGTCTGCGGTGCCATGTGGGATTCTCCCCGGCTGGGCGTCAAACTCACACTACAGCTTCGGACAGCTCCACAGAGCTGCACGTAACCCATTGAGCCACCAGGGAGACCCGAGATTCACTCTAGACACAAGGATACCAATAGGTTGAAGGTGAAGTTACCCTATGTAAGTAGGAACCACCCGGGTGCCAGGGTAACTGTACCCTGGATTCACCAGACATGACATTTGTATATGGGTATCTGCACATCTGTATTAGGTGAAACTGTGCTGGTTCTTAGAAGGTATATGGTCCCGACTTTAGTTTTTATGTAAAATAGAATATTAGTTGTTGATTTGAAATTTATATCCTTTGTAATGTTGATCCTGCTTGTAAATGTCTTAGCGCGTTTTGTCTTACTGAATTCTTAACTCAGAAGTTGATGTTCAGGCCTCTGTTAACGCAGCTACAGGCTTCCTCTGCTCACATCATCATGTGTCCTAGTGCCTGTCAGCGTACTGACTGCATCGAGTGGCGGTATAGCAGTCCTAAATGTGCTACTGGATTTTATTTTTGAGTATCAGCTAGGATTTTTGCAACTATACTCAAGTGAGATCTTTCTGTAGTTTCCGTTAGGGTTATCTTTTATCAGTTTTAGCCTCAGGACACTTTGAAAATGAGTAAAGAAGTTTACCTTTTTCTGTGGTGAAAGTGTTCAATAGAAAGTGACAGGCGTGGGAGCTCGCTGGGCTGCTTTGGGCCCTTGGGACTGCGACCCTCGGTGTTTCTGCCCCTCCCGGTCCGGCTCCCCCTCTCACCACCCGCCCGTGCCCACAGCTGGCGGAAGGAGCTGTTTGATGTGATCTCAGAAACAACCAACAGCAAATTTCATGCAGCCACATCTTTTCTCATTCTTGAATTCGTATATTTCTGTATTTGTGCTTCATCTCCTTTTATTCTTGGTGACACTTGCTAAAAAGTTTTTATCTTACTGGGCTTTTCAAACAACCAACTCTTAGATACCACTGTATTTTCATCTTTGGTTGGTTTAATCTGTGATTTTTCTCTCTCCCTCTTGCTTCCCTGAGATTAATTTTTTGTCCCTAATTTCTTCAACTACATGCCCACCTTGTTAGGCGAATTTTTATTTACTGACTTAAGGCATTTAATAACCTAAAGCTACATGTTTTCCTCTGATTAAAGCTTTGCCCCCGTCATTTTTCTTTCATGGATGATGTTGTCATTCTTGCTATTTCCTCGGTAGGTTTTACAAGAGGGCTTTTGAATTTCCATGTATTTTGGAGTTTTCTTTCCCTGTGTCTTATTAGTGACTGGTATGCCTCTTGGCTCAGGAAATGTGGTCTGTACAATTTCCAGTTCTTTAAGATTTTTTGTGGCTTACTGTTGGGTAGAATTTTGTAAGATTAAAAGACTGCATCTTGTATATGTATGGGGGTGGCGTTGTCCACATACTGCGCCTCGGCGCCCACCGTCCCGCTGGGCCTCTGCGACCCCCGCGAATCGCCCTCGGACCTCACGGAGACGGGCTTGTCCTCTGACCCGATTTAGGCGCGGTCACCCTTGGGAGAACGTCAGCCGTTCACAAGTGTCGCCTCCCCCGGAGCCTTCGATTCCGCACTCCGGGTCTCCTCCCTCTCCCGCCTCTGCGCCCTGCTGTCTTCCCCCTCGCCCGCACCGTCTGTCCGCCCGGCCAGTGCGGGGCCAGGGCTGAGCCGGCGCGCTGTCCACGCGGGCGGGCGGCCATGCCGGTGTCCTATTTTCCTCTCCCCCGCTGCGGTGACCGTCTCGTCTCTGCCCGCCCTGAAGTGGGGAGCGACCCCTGTGCGGGCCGCCGTGTGCCGGGCGCTGCAGACAGCGCGTTAGCGCCGCGGGTGCCGTCTCTGACCGCGCCATCTGGAACGCGCCGGGCTCGGCTGGGCCCTCCGGACGGAGGCCGGGTCTCGGCCAGGGCCAGGGCGCCCCGCGGGCCGGAGGGCCTCTCCTGGCGCTGCCTGCCTGGGCTTGGCAGCCACGGTCCTCGCCCTGCGCAGCGCCCTGGCTGGGGTAACGTGAGGGCGCCCAAGGCGGTGGTGGGGCCAGCGGGAGGCCGCCCAGGGCAGCAGCGCGACTGGTGCTGTCGCGATTCCCGCGTTTCTTTCTGTGGCACTTTCCCCCATGGATGTTTCTAGAAATTTTCTTTACATTGGAGGCTCAGATGTGCCACCAGACACTTCATGGTGTGGGCCTCTTGATGTAGTGTGTGTGTGTGAAGTATGTGTGGGGAGGTGTGTGTGTGCGCGCGCGCGCACAGACCAGGGCCGCGGGACAGTCTCCCAGTGCCCCTCCCACCCAGGCACTGGGGTGTCTCCCTTCTGTGGGGCACAGGGAGAGGTGGTGGAGGCTGAGCAGGCCTACGCATCTTTGCGGGGTACACCTGGTTTTTGTTTGGGGGGTCTCCGAGGTGGGGGCCTCTGGGTCCCCGGAACATCCAGGCAATAAGCTCCTCCCCTCCCTCAACCTCACGCAGAGGGTTCCTCTTCTTCGCGGTCCCCAGAACCCAGCCCGCCTGCCCCAGTCCTCTCCCAGTGGGCTGGGAGCAGAGCGCAGTGCGCCGGGAGCCTCGGTCCCGTGGGGACACACCCGCATCGCCCCGGGGAGGGTCCCTCCTGCAGCTGTCCCAGAGCTCCCAGGAAGCAAGAGCCAGGCTGCGGCGGCGGTCCAGCCTCGTCCCTGCTGCCGCCAGCTTCCTGGCCCAGGGCCTTCTGTGCTCCTCGGGGTTGGGTGAAGCCGCCTGTGTCCCACCCCAAGTGGGCGGCTGTGAGCGTCCCCCGCACCCAGCCCAAAGCTGCAGGCACTGCCCCCATGAAAGGCCCACAGAGGGCCCTCCTGAGCCCGGGGAACGCGCTCCGCAGCCCGCTCCTCCCGCAGGACGCCAGGGCACGCGGGGCTGCCGAGATGCTGCGACGCGGCCACGCCGCCCTCCTGCTCTGGGGGCTCCTGGGGGTGCTCCACGCCCAGCAGCAGGGGCTCGTGTCACCCGGCACCTCCGAGAGAAACAACAACTGCCCAGGTACCACGCGGGGCGGGCGGTGGCCGGGGGGCGCGGGCTGCCGGGGGCGCGGGAGGGCAGCGGCGCCCCAGCCGGGGCAGCCCCGGGCAGGACGCGCGCCCAGCCTCCGCCCCGGCGCCCGCAGAGAAGACCGACTGCCGCGTCAACGTGTACTTCGTGCTGGACACGTCGGAGAGCGTCACCATGCAGTCGCCCACCGACAGCCTGCTGCACCACATGCAGCAGTTCGTGCCGCAGTTCATCAGCCAGCTGCAGGACGAGCTCTACCTGGGCCAGGTGGCGCTGAGCTGGCGCTACGGCGGCCTGCACTTCTCCGACTACGTGGACGTGTTCAGCCCGCCCGACAGCGACCGCGCCACCTTCACCCGGCTGCTGCGCAACATCAGCTCCTTCCGCCGCGGCACCTTCACCGACTGCGCGCTGGCCAAGATGACGCAGGAGATGCGCGCGCTCCCCGGCGCCGTGCGCTTCGCCGTGGTCATCACCGACGGCCACGTCACCGGCAGCCCGTGCGGGGGCGTCAAGCTGCAGGCCGAGCGTGCGCGCGAGGAGGGCATCCGGCTGTTCACCGTGTCCCCCAACCAGAACCTGAACGAGCAGGGCCTGCGCGACATCGCCAGCGCCCCGCACGAGCTCTACCGCAGCAACTACGCCACCATGCGGCCCGACTCCGAGATCGACCAGGACACCATCAACCGCATCATCAAGGTCATGGTGAGGAGCGCGCCGGCCTCTGGGCCAGGCCACTGCAGAGGTGGAGGCCGGACGGTCCACCCCGGGCCGCACTCCCCCCGGGGGGCAGCTGCCGTCCCCAGCCTGCTGACCAGACTTTCTCCTCTTCCCGCAGAAACACGAAGCCTACGGAGAGGTGAGGCCCCGTGCTGCTGCCGGCAGGGCCTCTGGTGCTGGCCGGGCGGGAGCCGGACCCTCTGCTCAGCGAGGGCCCGAGACCCCGAGTCGGACCCCAGACACATGCCGCGTGTCGGCTGAGGGTCACCCTCGGGGCTGATGCGATCTGTCCACCCTTCGCTGGCCAGGGAGCCCTGCCCAGCCGGGTCAGGAGGAAAGGCGGGTGGCCAGCGCAGAGTCCAACCCCAGCCCTCCAGCTCAGGGTGGCCTTCCCTGCAGTCCCTGGCCTCCTCCACTCGGCCTCCCCTGTCAGCTGCCCACAGCACAGCAGCTTCACACACGCGTCCATGGTGGCCCCGGCCCACGCCGCTGGGCCTCCAAGCACTGTCCCGGGGGCCGGGGCCTCCCGAGTCTGCCCCTCCCCCAGCCGCTGTCCAGGCCTGGCCTTCCCTGCCCGGCTCCCCAGGCCGCTGCGCAGGGCTGGCCCACGCTGACCGTGCCTGCCCTCCTGTCTCAGTGCTACAGGGTGAGATGCGTGGAGATTGGCGGGCCCCCGGGCCCCAAGGGCTACCGTGGGCAGAAGGTAAGAAGCCCCCGCCCGTCCTGAACCCCGATTAGGGCCACGAACCCTGGGGGTGGGCTCCCCGCCCCGACCCCAGAGGATCTGACGCGTTTCCATCGACTTGCCCTTCATCGGAGAAGCCAGGGACACTGCACAGCCAGCCCGGCCTCCGGGTGCCCCGTCGCCTTTGGGCGCTCACACTGTCCCCAGCGCTGGCTGCCCCACGCACCTCCGCTTCAGCCGTGCCTGGGGCGGTCGGGCGGCCCTGACCGCGGTGTGGCCCCAAAGCCTTCCAGACCCCCATGAGGGGCAGGGGCTCAGGTCAGCAAGGCGCTTCTGGAGGAGACAGGCGCAGCAGGGAGAGGACCACTAAGTGCCGCCGGTCACCTGTTTGAATCCAGAGGGCGGCCAGCAGGGACCAGGCCCACCAGCCATGGGCACCCGCCCTCCCCGCCTGTGGATGAGTGTCCACGGGACAGCTCTGCGGCACAGGCAGGCGGGGACCCGGGCAGCAGTCACCATGGCCCCGGGGAGCTGGTCCGCCGTGGACAGGACGCGCCCTGTGCCACTGTTGGTGTCAGCAGCAGGGCCAGCCCAGAGCCCGCTGACCTGGACCCCTGCAGGGTCCTCCGAGTCACGGCGCCCGGGCTCTGGGCGAGCAGGGCGGGTGTCGCGCCCAGGCCGGTGCGAGACGGAAGCAGCTGCAGAGGCGTGGGCCCGGCCAGTCGGGGCCGAGTCTGGGGCAGCTGACCAGATGCTGGGGTAGCCCCTTGTAGCGTAGCTGTGGCCACGCTGGCCTGAGACTGCCACCCCTCCCTGCCTCGGTTTACCCCTTTTGCTGTTACCTGCTTCTAGGGCGCCAAGGGCAACATGGGTGAGCCCGGAGAGCCTGGACAAAAGGGACGGCAGGTGAGTGTCCTCCCCGCTGCCCACCAGCCCAGCTCGCCGGCTCTGGGGGGACATCCACGGCGTCTGCTCTTCTCCACAGGGAGATCCTGGCATCGAAGGCCCCATCGGATTCCCGGGACCCAAGGCAAGCCACGCCCCCCACGGGCCGGGGGCGGGCACAGACCGGGGCTGCCCGGCCCTGCCGGCCCCGGCTCCTCCCACCCTGCCCCGCCCCGTGCGCCCCGCCCCTAACGTGCTACCCTTCCCTGCAGGGCGTTCCTGGCTTCAAAGGAGAGAAGGTGAGGCCACGCCCGCCACGGCCACGCCCTCCCGGGGCGCAGGCGCGGGCTGGGCAGAGGTGGCCCGGGCCTGGGGCCCAGGCCACCTGCCGGCTGGAGGGCAGCGTGGCCCGCAGCTCACCGGCCTCACTTTGCTTCCGCGCAGGGGGAGTTTGGAGCCGACGGGCGGAAGGTAAGCTGGCTGGCGGGCGGTGGGCACCCAGCCCTGGCTCCCCGGCACGGCCATCAGGGCTGACGTCCCTCTGCCGCCTCCTCAGGGCGCCTCCGGCCTGGCCGGCAAGAACGGGACGGACGGACAGAAGGTAGGGGCGGCTGGCAGGTCTGGTGTCGGCGAGCGCCGGCCTGGGCCTCGGCCCTGGCCCTGGGCACTGGCCTTGGCAGCCCCGGTGCCTGTCCTCGTGGGTGCGTGGACCGCCCGCCCCCATGCACCTGCCGCCCCCGCCTCTCCTCCAGGGCAAGCTGGGCCGCATCGGGCCTCCTGGCTGCAAGGGTGACCCCGGGAGCCGGGTGAGTACGGTCTGGCAGGGGCGGGGCCGGGCGGGTGGGCAGCCTCACCGGCCGGTCAGCAGTGCCCCGTGGCTTGGTCCCTGGCCTGCACAGGTCAGCCAGGCGTGGGTCACGTGACGAAGTAGCCTGGCGGGCTTCTGGGGCGCCAGGCGTGGTCTGGGCGGGAGCCCTGGGCCGCCGCTCACCCCCACTCTCGCAGGGCCCCGACGGCTACGCAGGGGAAGCGGGCAGTCCCGGGGAGCGCGGAGATCAAGGCGCCAAGGTAGGCGGGTCCCTCAGCCGCAGAGGGCCTGTCCCTGCGGACGGGCGGTGGAGAGGCTCACAGGGTGCCTGCTGGGGCGGGGTGCCCTGCCGGGGCCGCGGGACACACTTGGGGGCCTTGGGTGCAGCGCGGGACCACCAGCTCATGCCTGACTCGGGGCTGCAAGACCCAGCTCCAGGGCCCCCTGCCCAGGCCCTTGGGGCACCCGGGGGCAGGCTCTCACCCAGCAGAGGCCCCAGAGCCGGCCTCTGCCCACCTGGCCTGGCCCCCTGGTCCCCCAGACGTGGAAGAGACGGGCACTCGGTGTCTAGTGGCCAACGCCCTGTTCTCAGCGGTTGCGTCCTCGGCGTCCTGCCCCCGCTGACCTCTCCTAACCTTCCAGGGGGACCCTGGCCGCCCAGGACGCAGAGGGCCCCCGGGAGAGAGCGGGCCCAAGGGAAGCAAGGCAAGTGCCCACCCCCACTGGCCAGGCCGCGCTGGAGCTGGACGCCGCTGCGAGGCCAGCGTGCCCTTGGCCACCTGCCAGGCCCTCACTCCCTAGCTCGGGCCCTGGGTCCCACCGATGGTGGGGAGGGTCGGGAGGACCAAGGCTGCGGGGCCCAGTGTGCTGGTGGATGGGGGGCTGCGGGCCCGCCCTGAACCCCTCCTCCGCAGGGTTACCAAGGCAACAACGGATCCCCCGGCAGTCCTGGCGTGAAGGGGGCCAAGGGCGGGCCTGGGCCCCGAGGACCCAAAGGCGAGCCTGTGAGTCCCGCCCGCCCGACACCCCTCCCGGGGGCCCGCAGGTCCCCCGTGCCGCGCCCCCGGGGACCAGCCCGTCCAGTCCGGCCGGGGGCCAGGCCCACCCCCAGCTCTGACGCCTGTGGCCCAGAGCTCAGCTGGTGTGAGCCCACCCAGAGGGTGTCCGGGCTGAGGCCTGGGAGCCCAGACCCCAAACACGGGGTCCACTGGGGAAGGCAGAGCACGGCCGAGGGGCCTCAAGGTGGGGCGCCCACCCACACTCCCGATCTCTGCAGGGGCGCCGAGGAGACCCCGGAACCAAGGGCGGTCCGGGCAGCGACGGCCCAAAGGGAGAGAAGGTGGGTGTCCGCAGGCGAGGGCCCCCCCGAGCGGGGGAGGAGTGGGCAGGCCCCCCAGGAGTCAGTGACCCCCCTCTCGTCTCACAGGGCGACCCTGGCCCCGAGGGGCCCCGGGGCCTAGCCGGAGAGATCGGCAACAAAGGCGGCAAGGTCAGTGCAGCGGCAGGGCAACCCCCGGGAGGGGCTCCCCGCACCCCTGCCTGGGGCCGCCGTGGCCAGGCCCAGACAGGCCTCCGGAGGTGGGACCCCCCTCATCCCCCCCAGGGCTCGGTGGTCAACAGCAAGAACCCTTGTCCCCTTTCTTTCCAGGGAGACCGCGGCTTGCCTGGACCCAGAGGCCCCCCGGGCACCCAGGGGGAACCGGGGAAGCAGGTCAGCCACAGCCCAGCCCGGGGGTCCCCCCCAACTCCCCCCCACGCTGCCCTGTGCAGGGCGGAGGGGCCGGGAGCTGGGGGACACGGACGAGGGAGCCGGCCCTGACCCTTGGGATGCTGGGCCCCACCGGGCAGCAGCGGCGGGCCCTGCGGCCTGCTGGCCAGAGGCTGTCTGTACCCACTCGCCCCTTCCTCTCTGCCCTCAGGGATCTCGGGGAGACCCCGGAGACGCCGGGCCCCGCGGGGACTCGGGACAGCCGGGCCCCAAGGTACGCCCCACCCCCCGGTGGCTGGACGGCCTCCCCGAGGCTTGCAGGGGCCTCGCCCTCACGCCCGCCCTGCTCACTGCCCCTTCCCGCCCCTTCCCTGAATGCCCCTCCAGGGAGACCCTGGCCGGCCCGGATTCAGCTACCCGGGACCACGAGGAGAGCCCGTGAGTGCCGCGGGGTGGGCCGGGCGCGGGGCGGAGCGCGGCGGGGGCGGGGCCGCGGGCTGAGGCCGGTCGCCGGCCCGAGGGGCAGTCCGCCAGCCCTGTGCTTCTCCACAGGGGGAAAAAGGAGAGCCCGGCCCGCGAGGCCCTGAGGTAGGTAGCCATTGGGGCCGAGGGGGCCCACCCCACTCCCCAGAACCGACCGCCTGGGCGTGGGCTGGCACCACGTCCCTTCCAAACCCAAACCCTCGCTGGCCCAAAGGCGGCCCCCCGCTCACCCACGTCTGTGCTGTCCAGGGCAGCAGAGGCGACTTCGGTGTGAAAGGACAGCCCGGGAGGAAAGGCCTCAAGGGCGAGCCGGTGAGTCCCGCCGCCCGCCGCACGCCCCGCCCCGCGTGCGCCCCGCCCCGCGCGCCCCAGAGCCGGCCCAGCCCGCACTGCATGCTCTGCGGGCGCTGCAGGGACACATGGGGCGCCGGCTGGAGCTCACCTGCCCTTTCCCTTCTCAGGGAGACCCTGGTTCCCCCGGGGAGCCCGGCCCGCGCGGACAGCGAGGAGTTCCGGGACCTGAGGTAGGCCTGGCCGCCGCGCCCTCCCCTCCCCAGCCTCGGGGCCCTCCTGCACCCCTCTGCGCCCCCAGCCTTGGGGCCCTGGGACTCGTGGGCGGGGCCCTGAAGCGGCCACCTGCGAACCGGGGACCCCGCCCAGCCTCCACGCTGCCCGCTCTCACTGGGCCTTTCCGCCTGCAGGGCGAGCCCGGGCCCCCAGGAGACCCCGGCCTCACGGTAGGTGCCCCGGGGAGGCGGTCGGCACCCGCGGTCCCGACCGCGGGGCGCGCGGGGGCGGGTCCAGCGACCAGGTTGGGGGGGGGAGGGTTGGAGGGGGCGGAGTCAGGGCTGGGCTCGGGGGCGGGGCGTCAGGGACTGGTCAGAGGGCCCGAACAGCTCTGCCCTGCCGCTGACCACGGCCCGCTGACCCCGCCCGCTGCTGCAGGAGTGCGACGTCATGACCTACGTGCGGGAGACGTGCGGCTGCTGCGGTGAGCGCGGCGGGGCCGGGCGGGCGGGGCCGGGCGCCGCGGGGTCCGCGCAGGCGTCCGGGGCGTCCCCGCGAGCCGGCTCACCCGCTGCCCGCCACAGACTGCGAGAAGCGCTGCGGCGCGCTGGACGTGGTGTTCGTCATCGACAGCTCCGAGAGCATCGGCTACACCAACTTCACCCTAGAGAAGAACTTCGTCATCAACGTGGTCAACAGGCTGGGGGCCATCGCCAAGGACCCCAAGTCGGAGACGGGTCAGCTGCACCCCGGGGCAGGGGTCCGGCGCCAGGACATGGGGGGTGGCAGCCTCGGGGGTGGTCCTGGCTCTGCCCCAGGGTCCAGAGCCCGCCCGCCCACCGAGCACATCCCGTCCGCAGGGACGCGCGTGGGCGTGGTGCAGTACAGCCACGAGGGCACCTTCGAGGCCATCCAGCTGGACGACGAGCGCATCGACTCCCTGTCCAGCTTCAAGGAGGCCGTCAAGAACCTCGAGTGGATCGCGGGGGGCACCTGGACCCCCTCGGCCCTCAAGTTCGCCTACAACCAGCTCATCAAGGAGGGCCGGCGCAAGAAGACGCGCGTGTTCGCCGTGGTCATCACGGACGGCCGCCACGACCCGCGGGACGACGACCTGCACCTGCAGGCACTGTGCAACCACGACGTGACGGTCACGGCCATCGGCATCGGCGACATGTTCCACAAGAAGTACGAGAGCGAGAGCTTGTCCTCCATCACCTGCAACAAGCCGCAGCGCGTGCGCAACATGACGCTCTTCTCCGACCTGGTGGCCGAGAAGTTCATCGACGACATGGCGGACGTCCTGTGCCCCGGTGCGCGGCCGCCAGCCCTCCGCGGGGCGGGGCGGGGCCCAGGGGCGGGGCCCAGGGGCGGGCGGAGGGCGGGGCGGGGCCCGGGGGGGCGGGGGCGGGGGGGCTGCTCGGGGCTGCGCGCTGCGGTGGACGCTGAGGGCCTCTCGGCTTCCTCTCCTCCAGACCCGCAGATCGTGTGCCCAGACCTCCCGTGCCAGACAGGTAAGCCTGGTGCCAGAGGAGCACCCGCCGGGGTGAGGGGCCTGCAGGACCCCGGGCTTGTGGCCGTGGTGGCCCCTCCCAGCAAGAAGCCCGCGGCCCTAGCACGTCCAAGGGGGCAGGGGGTGCTGCCCTTCAACCGTCCCCGCCTGGGCACGGTGGGCAGGGGCCGGGGCCCACAAGAGCCCAGGATCCAGCAAACAAGCGGCCGGAGGGCCTGTGTGGCCAGGCCAGCTGCCGCCTGGGACCAGGTTGGACCAGCCTGAGCTGAGGCCTGGGCTCCCCGACCCACGTTGGGGGCCCAGCCCCCCAGCCCAGACAGGCGAGTGCTGCGTGGGGCTGAGCCCGGGGACACAAGGGGGCCCCCACGGGGCCTGCGGGCGGGAAGGGGCTGGGCCCCGCCAGCCGTCCGGCCCAGCGCTGGGTCTCCTCCGAGGCAGGCAGGCTGGGCTGGCGGCTCCAGTGGGCGCAGATAGGAGCCTGTGGCCAGGTGCGCAGCCAGCGTTTCCGTGGCCAGTGTGCAGACTGCCCTGAGGGCCTGCTGGGCACCATGGACGTGCCGGGGCCAGGGGCCGGGCGCCGTGGGACTGCAGCCACCCCCGCGCTGGCTCAGACTTCCGAGGAAATGCCCGAGGCCTTGCTGTGGCCGTCAGCGGGCAGGGGTCATCTCAGGAGCTGGCGTGAGGTCAGCACCCACCCGGAGCCGGCCCGGACAGCGGCTGTGGTGCCCAGAGCCCTGGAAGCCCGCAGTGCTGACCCCAGTTCCGGCCTGGCGTCCACATGCGACCCAGCCCTCCCAGGGACGCGGCAGTGCCCAGGGGCTTCAGGCTGCCCGGCCACCTCACCTTGGCCCCTGGAGGGCAGACACCCTGGCGCCCGTGAACCCCCCACCCTGAGCGGGGGCAGAGCTTCTCAGCGGGGACACGCCTGGGCCTTCGGGGAGTGGGGCTGGCGCTGGGCTCTTGCCAGGAGGGGCCTTTGCCCTCCTCTGTGGCGGGCTGCCCTGTCCACTGTTTGCATGGAGAGCCGGCCTCACGCCCCGAGCCCCTTGTGGGGGTCCCCCGAGTGGGGGCCCAGCTAGTGCCACCGGCTCTGGGGCTGTCGCTCCGTCTTGCAACGTCTGTGGTGTTGGCGTGAGGGGCACGCTGGCCTCCCAGGGTCCAGCGGGAGCTGGCCTAACGGTGGCCGGGCCGCCCCGAGCCTGCAGGGCCACAGCGAGAGGGAGGCCCCTGAGAGCCCTCATTGCTGCTCCCAGGGCTGCTGGCTCTGGCGCAGCCGGACGTGGCGGCGCTGCCCTCGCCTCGCCCCTCTCCCCGGGCCGCGGGGCCGGCGGGTCCCTAAGGCCTTCTCTGGATGCCCGCAGATGGCGCGTGGCCCGCCGAGCCCCCGGCCGCCTTCCTCCGCACGGAAGAGGGCCCGGCCGCCTCCTTCCCCAGCACCGTGCCCCTGGCCCAGCGGCTGCTAAACGCCACCGAGCTCACGCGGGACCCGGCCACCTACTCCCGGCTCGTGGCCCTGCTGGTCTACACCGCCGAGCGGGCCAAGTTCGCCACGGGCGGCGAGCGGCAGGACTGGACAGCGCTGTTTGTTGACACCTTTAAGCTGGTGCACAGGGACATCGTGGGGGCCCCCGGGGCCGCGCTGGCCCTCTGCTGAGGGGCTGCTGCCTGGCCCTGGGGGCCTGGGGGCCTCCTGCCTGGAGCACTGGCCCTCCCGAGGACACTCGGCGTCTCCCTGGCCCAGGCCGGGCCTTTACGCCCCGCTGTGAAGTCTTTCTGGCCTCGCAGGCCGCCTGCAGTGTCCAGGATGGGGCGCTGGCACCTGTAGCTTTGGGGGACCTGAGGGCCGCCCGTTAGCCTGAAGGGCCTCAGCAGCGGCTCGCTCTCGGGCGCTCAGACCCCCGTGGCCGGTCATCCCCAGGAGCCCTGTCCTGGCCGGGCGCTGAGACCCTGCCCCCAGCACGGGCCTCCGCGTGGGGCTGCGGTGGGCCATGCGGGAAGGGGAGCAGAGCCTCCTAGGTGACCCCAAAGGCCCTGGCTTCACCTTTGACGTTGGGGGTCAGCACTCAAGCACTTTTGTTGCCCCCAAAGTTGATGCGTTGAGGCTCGCCCCTGAAACCCGCCCCTGCACAGCGGCCTCTGGGGCCACGCAGGAGCCGGGGGCGGGGCGGGGCGGGGCGGGCGGCTCTGGCACCTGCACCCGCATAGGCTGCGGCGTTCTCCGTGAGCACATTAAAGAGAGTTCTGCCGAGACTCCCGCGCTCCCTGCGGGCTGGGCCGCCACGGGCGGGGCGCGCCACAGAAACGGGTGGGGGGCGGCTGCCACCCTGTGTGGGAGGGGCAGAGGCACCGGCTCAGAACCTGGTTCCCGGCGGGGCCCCGCGTGGCCGTGGTCAGCAGAGGGCGCTCCCGCCCGCTCCGGGAGGAGCCGCCGGCCTGAGGGGCTGGTGCAGTGCGGGGCTAGCGCGCCCGGTTCCCTGCGGCGGCCCCCGGCGCGGGCCTTCACGCAAGCCGCGGGCGAGGGCTGCTGCTGCCCCTGGCTGCGGCCCTCGCCCGTCCGGGGCCTGCGTGTGGCCGTGCCTGGCACCCCTGCCGCCCGGCGGCCTCACTGTCCCGGCCAGTCACCGCCCGGGGGCGGGGTCTATGAGTCCGGGCCTGCTCCCACTGCCCCCGCTTGGGCAGACGGGGCTGCCGCACAGGCCCTCCGGAGTGACCTGGCGGAGGTGGTCTTCACACCGTCTCACACATGGCGAACGGGGGCTCGCTTGGACCTGGCCCTTTGTGGCCTGAGGGCGTCGGGAGGCACCCAGGGGGACCTGGAGAGGCCCGGGACGTGCCCGGAGACCGGGAGCAGAGCCTCTGGCCCCTGACCGGGTCTCAGCCCTGGGGGAGCCCCCAAGGCCCCTCGGCGGGAGGCGGCGGGTGCGCGAGTGGGGAGAGGGCGCCAGGGAGGGCCCAAGCGGAGGGGCGGGGCCTGCGGGCGGGGTGGGAGGGGCTGTGGCCGGCACCTGGGGTGGCCTGGGGGGAGCCGGGGCCTGGGCGCCGTAGGGACGCTGAGGGGCGGCGGCTGGGCTCACCTGGCCCGCACCTCGCCCGCAGAGCTGTCGGTCGCCCAGTGCACACAGCGGCCAGTGGACATCGTGTTCCTGCTGGACGGCTCCGAGCGGCTGGGCGAGCAGAACTTCCTCAAGGCGCGGCGCTTCGTGGAGGAGGTGTCCCGGGAGCTGACGCTGGCGCGCGGGGACAACGACCCGCTCAACGCGCGCGTGGCCCTGCTGCAGTTCGGGGGCCCGCGGGAGCAGCAGGTGGCCTTCCCGCTGACGTCCAACCTGACGGTCATCCATGAGGCGCTGGAGAACACGCGCTACCTCAACTCCTTCTCGCACGTGGGCGCGGGCATCGTGCACGCCATCAACCACGTGGTGCGCGGCCAGCCGGCGGGGGCGCGCCGCCACGCCGAGCTGTCCTTCGTCTTCCTCACGGACGGCGTCACGGGCAACGACAGCCTGGAGGAGGCGGTGCACTCCATGCGCAAGGAGAACGTGGTGCCCACTGTGGTGGCCGTGGGCGGCGATGTGGACGCCGACGTGCTGGCCAAGATCAGCCTGGGCGACGCGGCTGCCGTCTTCCGCGAGAAGGACTTCGACAGCCTGGCGCAGCCCGGCTTCTTCGACAGATTCATCCGCTGGATCTGCTAGTGCGCGGCACCCTGCCCCGCAGAGCCCTGTCTCCTGCAGACGGAGGGCTGGCCAGCGGGACCCAGCCGCCAGCGTGCTGGCCGCCCAGCCTCCCACTCCACCCCCTCCGCCCGCCCAGCAGCTCTGCAGGCCCCGCCCCCGCCCGCAGGCCCCGCCTCCCTGCCGAGCCCTTAGGACCACGAGGCCGCTGCGTACAGCCCTGGCTTGGGCGCCCTGACCTCGCCAGTGGGGCTCGCACGCCCCGTCAGACTAAGCTGTGACCGCACGCCCTGTATGTACCCACCCCAAGGCCCAATAAAGGCTTTGACCGCCTGCTGCTCCCAGCCTCGTGCTCCGGGGACCCCTCCCCAGAGACCCCTCGGCGGCCTGTGCGCCCAGCGGTGCGGCAGCCTCGGGCCTGCAGGGAGCAGGGCGGGAAGCCTCGGGACTAACGCGTGCCCGTCTCAAGCCGGGCGGGCGTTGGGGTGCTTAGTGCGGGGTTTCTGGCAGGTAGAGGGCAGCTTTCTCTGGCCCCCGCAGTGACCTGGGCCTCGCTCTGGGGGGTGCCGTAGCAAGCCACAGGCCAGTGTCCACAGAGGTGCCCAGTGCGCCCAGGCAATCGTGTGCTGGGGGCGGGGCTCCGACGGCAGCCGGGCTGTGGCTGCAGGGCCCCCCTCGAGGGCACCTGCCCGAGTCACCCAGGCCTCGCCCGCTCCCGCGGTTGCCCGCATGAGCCGTCCTCCCGCCAGTCCGCACCCAGGCGCGGCGGCGTCCACCCCGACCACACAAGGGTTCCGTGTCCTGGGTCAGGGCCGCGCTCCCGCCATCTGCAGGGCCGGCCTCCCAGGGCGTCGCCCCCGGACACTTCCCAGAGCGGACAGCACTGCCCCCTGCCAGGGGCCTTCAGACCTCTGGGGCAGGGCAGGGCAGGGCAGGGCAGGATGGGGGCATCAAGCTCTAGAAAGCAGCCGAGGCCCGAGAGGCTAGAAAAGCCAAAGGCTGCAGCTCAAGCCGAGAGCCAGGGGCTGCAGACTCCGCCCGTGGCGCCCGCGGGGCGCACAGCTGCTGGGCGGCCGGCTTGGGGAGGGGCGCCCGCGCCCACGGGGTGGGAGGCTGGCCCAGCAGCTGGCGGCTGTCACATGAGCCACAGACATGGACTTCAGCCAAGGCCACCCTCCTTCTCAGCGAAGTGTAACCCCGTTACCGTCAAACCCCAGCCCCAAACACACACTCCCCCACCCCCCCACCCCTCCCCCCGCCGCGCCTTCTAGCTCCTCCGTGACCCAAGAGCGCTGCTCCCTGCCCCCGGCCCGTGGAGGCCTCTTTCCGGTCTTGACCATCAGGCACGGCCGGGCCCCCAGGCAGGTGGGGGGCGGGACCGGCGGGCCGCGCTTCCTCACGGGGCGTGCGGGGAGGGTCTCTAAGCCGCCAGAAGGAATCGCTAACCGCGTTCACGAGAAGCGGCCTAAGGGAGCGCTGAGACGCTCCCTGCCCCCACGGGGTGTGTGGGGGTCTCCCGCGCCGTGCAGCGCGGGGAACAGCGGCGCACACGACGCGGCAACGGGAGAAAAACGGCGGGACGCGGGGCGCGCACGTGGGGCCCGCAGCGCGCGCTTGGTCGGCCCCGGCGGACTCGCGGGGCAGATAGGGGAGACTGAGCGGGTCCGCCCGCTCCACAGGAGTCCGTCCCGGGGAGCAGGGGGCACGGCGCGGGCCAGGCGACGCGGGGTGGTAACTCCTGCGGAAGCCCCCTCCGACGCCCCGCCGCGGCGCCCCGCTCCCGTCCTCCCCGCATCCCTGCGCTGTGCCCCCCCACACTGCACCTGGATGGGGCTCCGGGTGGTCTCGCTGCTCCAGCCCGGGGTGGGGGGCGCGCAAGGAAGGTTCCAAGCGGGGCGACGCCGCGGGGCCCGTTTCAGAGCGGCCCGTGGGCCACGGCGCGCGGCCCCCGGAAGTCCCGCCCGACGAGGGCGGCGCTAAGAAGCAGGTTCACCTGGAGTCAGCAGCTTGGAGACACCGGTGCTGCTGAGGGACTTTCGCGCCCAGGCTCGGGGAGCCCCAGAGCCAGCGCGGGGGTGCCGCCCCGCCCTCCTGGGGCGCCCGCCTGTCCCCCTGGCTGGATCACTTGGCAGTTTGCCTCATTTTCGGTGGACAGGGGCTGGGGGGCCCACCCCCCAGGCCATCAGCCCGATGCCGCCCCGTGGCCAGGCCCCCACCCCTGAGAGGCAGGGTGCCCGCGCTCCCCCACCCCTGGGGCCGAAGCTCTGCCCAGCGGGCCAGTCCTAGGGTCTGGACCAAAGTCTCCTGCAGCTCCCTCCTCCCCTCCCCTCCCCCTCCTCCCCTCTTCTCCCCCCTCCCCAGACACCTCCCCTGACCCACCAGGCCCACTGGCCCACAGAGCAGCTGTGACTCCAGGGGTGCTGATATCCACGTGGGGGTTCTTTATATTTTTAAAGATTTATTTATGCACACAGCTGGGGTGCAGGCCAGAGACGTGGGGCGGCGAGAGGGTCCACCAGAGAGAGTGGGGAGCAGAACAGGCAGATGGACGGAAACACACTGCTGAGGGGGCAGCGGGAGGCAGGAGGGGTCTGCCGCGCCGTGGGGAGCTCCCCAGCCCAGCACTGAACTCGCGCCGCAGCTGCCCACAGCTCCGCAGCGCAGCGCCCAACCTGCTGAGCACCAGGGAGGCCCCCACGTGGGGGTTCTGGCCGGTGCTGGACCCCAGGGCAGCCCTGCCCAGGATCCCTGCGTGAGACGATGGCCGACCCTGGGGCCGGTGTCCCCCATCACTCAGCCTGGCCCCTGTGTCCCCCAACCCCAAACACGACACGGCGCCGTTGCTGGACACTTCACTGGGGGTGGAAGCTGACAGGCCCGCCCCGCCCACCTAGGGACCGTCCTCCCAGGCGAGGCCAGGCCTGAGGGGACAGCCCGGCCGCACCCTCAGTCCTGCCGGGCTTCCAGGCGGTCCAGCACGAGCGCGGCCTGCGTCTTGGCTTCCTGCAGGAGGCTGGAGATGCGCTGGCGGACCTGGAGGAGCGGCCAGTCACCACGGCGACCCCAGGCCCGCAGCCGCGCTCTGCCCTTGCTCCCCGTCCGTCCCTTGGGGCAGCCCTGAGCCCCGCCCGGGACCCCCGCCCTCGCGTGTCTCAGAGGGCCGCCCTCCGGGCAGCGCCCCTGACCGCCACCACCAGGGCAGCGCTCGGCCTAGCAGGAGCAGGCGGGGCCCGGGGGCGTCCGGCGGCGACCTGGCCGCCTCTCCCAGCGCGGCTCTGCGGCCAGGCCGGCCCTTCCGCTCACCTGGGCCTTGAACGCCTCGTCCGTGAGGTCCTTCAGGTTGATGAGCACGTTGAAATACGCCCCAAACACGCCGGTCTCCAGGGCCTTGGCGGCCACCTGCGCGGCACCGCAGGGGGCTGGGCGCGGGAGGAAGGGGCCCCGCCCCGCCCGGGCCCCGCCCCTCCCCGGCCCCGCCCCAGGCACGGCTGCGCCGGCTCGCCCCCTGCCGGCCACCGCGGGACCGACAGCCTCGGGGCCTGGAGCGCACAGCCAGCGAGGCTGCGGGGAGGGCCTCCTGGACAGGAGCCAGGCCCGGGGGGTTCCCGAGGCCCCGCCGCTGATCGTCCGCGGGCGCTCCGGGGCCGCGCACAGCGCCGTCCTGCGGGTGGCAGGCGCCCCAGGGCCCAGGAGCAGGGCCAGAGGGGCCAGGGACGGCCAGCGAGGCCTCTGCGCCACGCACTGCTGTGGGGCGCGGTGCTGGGGACCCGGATGAGCGCGCGCCTGGGTGCACGCAGCAGGGGCGGGACCCCGCGCCCCCAAAGCAGCTGAGGGCCAGGCTTCTGAGCAGAGCTGGGCCAGGCTCCGGACCCCCAACCTCCCCCCCCCCCCCGGGGCCCCGGGACCCCGCCCGCTCCGCAGCCGCCACCTACCTGCAGGTCCGACCGGCAGGCCAGGTTAGCGCCCAGGGCCAGCTCCTGCAGCGCTGGCCACAGCGAGGTCACCGTCTCCGCCAGCGCGAGGGGCACCGCCACGGCCTGCCGCAGCCCCTCCTGCAGGGCGGCCGCGCGCCTGGAAGGGGCAGTGCCGACTGGAGCCTCTCCCCAGGCCTCTCAGCCCAGTGGGCGGGGCAGCCAGGTCTCGCCTGCCCCGCGGCGGCACCAGCGGCCCGCCACGCTCACCTGCACCTCTCCTCGGGTGTGCTCTTGGGCAGCTTCATGGCTTCCTGCCAGAAAGGACAGACGTGCGAGCTGACTGACCCAGCGTGGGGCTCACCTGCAGCCGGGCCTTTCCGCGCCCACAGCTCTGCTTCAGGCCTCGGGGGGCGCAGAAGGGCTGGAGGGTCACCCGGTGCCAGCTGTCAGCGCTAGGCGTCCACCCTGGTCTGCAGGGAGGCGTCAGCCCTGAGCCCCGCCCGAGGCGGCCACCCCGGGGCCCTGCTTCTGCGGCCGTCCAGGGCCTGGTGCTGGGCGCACCCAGGGCAGGGCCGGTGAGGACGCCGGGAGTTCTGGCAGACGTGGCCAAGTCTCCACTCAGTCCTTCCAGAAGCCCCACCGAGCCCCCACTCACGCCTGTCTGCCCCCTCCTGGGCCGCGGGCTCTTCCGGGGGGTTGCCACAGCTCTGGGGGCACCTGCCGCAGGGTCCCCCACAGAAGGCACTGGTGTCCCCTCCGCCTCCCCTGCTCGGGGCGCCTGTCCACGGGGCTCCCCCGGCTCACGGTGAGGTTCGCCGTGGGCTGTCCCCTGCTAGGGAGTCACTGCTGTAGCTGGTGTGAGACAGTGGCCTGTCCTTCGGGGCCGGTCACCTTCGGCCGCCACAGGCAGGAGTAGCGCTCTGGCCGGGTGGGGGTCTGCAGGCCGCGCCGTCCCAGCCACTCGCGGCGGCCCCCGCCTCCCCGGCCCTGCCTGTCCCGCCGGTGCCTCTGCTCCGGGCGCCCCCCAGACTCCCAGTGCTCACGCCGTGCGCCTGACCCCAGTCCAGCTGGCCGGCGGGCAGACCCAGCAGAGGGGCGGACGGGCCAGCGTGGGGCCGCCTGGGAGCCCGCTGACGGAGAGGGCCTGGTGCGCGGGAAGGCTGGGGGGCCGGCGGCAAGAAGCCGCAGCAGCACTGCCCCACTCGGCTCCGGGAAGGGGACTGCCCAGCCGAGTCCACCGGGGAAGAGCCGCTCGGACGCCAGGCCCGGGCGGGGCAGCCCCTGCAGAGAACTGCACCCCTGCCCGGCGACAGAGCGGTCCCGGCACGTCCCGGGCGCCCCAAGGCCCCGAGGGCTCCCCGAGACCAGCACACGGGCAGCCAGGCTCTGTGCCCACGTGAGAGGCCACGTGCGAGGCTGCCGTGTCCCCGAGGGCTGGGGTGGGCAGCAGATCTGATGAGTGGACCCCAGCCGGCCCCCGGAAAGAAGGCAGGAGGCGCCAGAGAGCTCGGACGCGGCTGCCCAGGAGGTCCTGGCGCTGTTCCGAGCCTGCCCTCCCTGCCCCTGGCACCAGGCCGAGCCACCCCAGCACCGCCCAGCGGCAGTGAGTCGCCGCGCACCCCCGTGGGGGCCCCTGGAGACCCCGCACGCTGCAGGCCGCGCTGGCTCCTGCTCGGCTGCTCACGTCCTGCTGCTGCGCCCCCGTGCGCCTGCGGACCCGGTGCCCAGCCATCTGCGGGCTCAGCGGGCACTGGGAGGCGCCCAGGCCTGGCCCACCCCAGCCCACGGGGATGTGACGTGGCCTCCTCCGCTCCCCTGCGCAGAGCCCCACCCGGCCGCAGCCAGCCTGCCTGGTGGCCACTCTCAGCGACCAGGACGCTGTCCTGCCCCCCGGCCAACCAGTGTCCACACCCAGGTGCCCGCAGCCTCAAGCTGGCTGCCTGCCAGCCGCCTGTGGCCCCGGCTCAGCTCCCCCTGCAGGCCCCACCGCCTGCTGACCACCCTCGCTGGTGCCGGCTCCGTGGGCACGGAGGCCCCACACACTCACCAGGTAGCCCTCGAAGGCCCGGGCGTCCGCGTCCACCACCCCGGTCAGCTCAGCCAGGGCCGCGTGGAAGGGGGGGACCAGGCGCCGCATGGCCGAGTCCAGGTGCTCGAACTGGCGCCGGCCGTAGGTCATCAGCCCGGCCATGGAGGCCAGCGCGGCGCCCTGCGAGAGCCGCTGCATGGGGCGGGCTGACCGCAGGCCGAGCGGCTGGTCCCTCCCGCCCAGCCCGGCCTCCGGCTCCCGGCTCCCAGCCCCGGCCGGGAAGGGGACTGCCCAGCCGTGTCCGCCTCCCCGCCCCGGCCCTGCTCACCATGGCCGCGCTGGCCGCTGCCACGGAGCCTCCGCCCGGGGCTGCTGAGCGCGCGCCCACCTCCCGGATGAAGGAGCCCAGGGGCTTGTCCACCAGGCTCTGCCCAGGCCTTTGGTCCGGGACCAGGTACCTGCGGGGTGGGCGGCTCGCTGGGGCCACGGCCTGGGCCGTGTGGGGAGGGGGCGGGGCCTGGGGTCTTGCGAGTCTGGGCCTCCGGGTCGCCCTGCCAGGCCCTGACGCTGGGGTCAGCTTGGACCCTTGTGCCTGACTCCAGGCTGCTCCCCGGCACCCCCACCTCTGGACAGTGGAGGTCAGGACCCCCAGTGCAGGCTTGGCCGCAGTGGACGCTGCCATCTCCACCCTGGGGCCTCGGGGAGGACTGAGCAGCACCCGCTGGGCGCCCCAGGCCTGGCAGGCACCCTGGGCTGGTGGGGACAGGTGACCGCAGGAGACGGAGTGGGCAGGGCTGCAGGGACGGGCGCTTACTCGATGACCCGCTCCTTGGGGTTGAAGGGGGACAGGGAGTCCAGGCCCAGCCGGCTCACCACCTGGAAGGGCCTCGGTGACCACCCGACCCAGCCTGAGCGGGACCCTCCGACCCTCCCCCGCCGCCCCCGGAGACGTCCACTCCCGCCAGAGCGCCGGAGGCCCCAGGCCGCCGGGCCGCCGGCCGTCACAGGGGCTGGGCTCCACACCGGCCAGGGACCCAAGGGCACGGACGGCCCGCTCTGGTGGGGCCCCGCCGGGACACATCCAGGGGCCGTTGCGCGGCGTCCCAGCCGCCTGGAGCAGCGGACCTGGTGCCTTTCGGGCCGCCCCCGCGGGGAGGGTGGACGCGGCGTCAGCCCAGCAGCGTCCCGGGAGAGCCCGGGCAGGTGCGCTGGCGGGGCGAAGGGCGGGGCCCCCTGGGGTCAGAGGCCTGCGGGCCCCAGCCCGGCTCGGAACTTTCGGGAAATGAGGCCGCGAGGACAAGGACGAGTCTTCACGGACAGACCAAGGGTCAGCAGGGAGGGCGGGCGGGAAGGGGCGGGGCGGGGCGGAGCCAGGCGAGGGGTGGGCCGGGAAGGGGCGGGGCTAGGGCCGGGCGGGGCGGGGCCAGGGAGAGGCACTGGACGAAGGCGGGGCCAGGGGTTGGGGCCCGGACAAGGGGGAGGGGCGTGCGGGGCCCGGAGGGGGCTGTCCACGCGGGCAGGGCTGGGCTCTGAGTGTGCAGCGCCCCGGAGCCCCGCCGGGCGCAGAAAGCCCGCGAAGGCTGGGCATCCGCACACGAGGGCCAGGCACCTCCTCCGGCCAAGCCCCCTCCACATCGGCCCAGAAGCGCCGCAGCGCCTGGCGCCACGCGGAGCCCATCCCTGCTTCTGAGGATTGTCAGGTCCGCAAGGACCGGGTGGCCTGGTCGTGGACAGTGCGCCAGGCCCAGCGTGGGCGCCCCAGCACCCAGACGCCCCGGGAGCGGCGCCCACCAGGCGGAGCCGGTGCTCTTCCTCCAGGATGAACAGGTTGTCCCGCTCGCAGTAGAAGGCGGCGGTGTCCAGCAGGGCCTTCAGCGGCACCAGGCCCACCAGCTGCGAGCCCACGACGGGGAGGCTCAGCTCCTGCAGCGGCGACACAGAGCTCGGCGGGGGCTCCAGGGGCCCAGCGGGCGCTGCGGCCGCCCCGCTCACCTGCGCCTCTCTGCAGGCCTCCTCGTAGACCGTGTGCAGCGGCGTGACCTCGAAGTCCAGGAGGTTGGTGGACACCTGAGCCAGGTTTTTCTCATCCAGGTACCAGCCAATGCCCTGAACCTTTTTCAGGCGTCCCGGCTGCAAAGGAGAAGCCTTTCCCGGGGCTGGCCCCGCCCCAGGGCGGCAGGGAACAGGTGACGCCCCAGAGGGGCGTCGGGGGAGCGTGGGGGCACAGAGGCCTGGTTCTCCCCTCTGGGTGGAAGAGCTGCAGGGGGCTAGCAGCGCGTGGGCCCTGCGTGTGTCCAGGGAAAACGTCATTTCGAGCAGGTGCCCACCAACTTCCAGCACTGAGCCCCGCACCCCCCAGGCCCTGCCCTCCCCGCGGGCGGCCGCCCCACCCCGCCGCGCACCTGGTCCTTCCCCCGGCCCTGCTCCCGCAGGTTGAGGGCGATGCGGTGGGCCTGCTCCTTGGTGCTCAGCAGGTTGATGTTGAAGGCGATGAGGAACTTCCGCGCGCCCGTCACGGTGGCCCCCCAGCGGGGGACAAAGGAGCTGGGCCCAAAGTCGGGCGCCCACTCGGCCTGCTTGAGCTTTGGGGAGACGCCGCCAGGTGAGGGGTCCCCTGGGGAAGGGGACCCCTGCCCGGGAGGTGGGAGGGACACGCACCTTCTCAGGGAGGGCCTCGTACTCCCCGGCCCGGATGGCCGGCAGCGTCCGGCGGCTGGCGGTCCTCGCAGCCTCGCCGTAGAGGTACACTGCGGGGGCCAGGCGGTTGTCCAGTCATCCAGGACCCCCATCTCCAGGGGGGAACCAGGGCCACTCCGGCCGGCCTCAGCCCAGGGGCCGGCCTCGGAGGCCGCATCCCACTGGAGCACAGATGTGCCCACACGGCCGCGGCCAGCTCCCCCAGCCCCCCAGGTGCGGGGCCCAGCCTGCCACTCCCCCTGCACTGATGCCCCAAGAGCTGTCACCAGGGCCACGGTGCTGAGGGACGGATGGAACCGCGTTCCCACGTCTCTCTAAGAAGTTCCTCCCTCTCACTGGGACCACAGATGAAGGGGTACAAACTCGCGTGTTCTGGGGGCAGGGGTGTGTGCCTGCCCCGCGAGCCCCCGGGCCCAGGCGCGCTCTAGAGCACTCTCCGCCCACACGCACGCCGCCACGCACCCCGCGAGGCCCCGCACGCATCCTCTGCATGCGGCACCCAGAGTCCAGTGCGCGCACGCGGAGCCCCTACGCCCCGCACGCTGGACTCTCGCGCCCCACTTGTCTCTGGCTCTGGGGCGGTTTCCCTGATGCGGAAGGAAACTGCTGCGAGAGCGCCTGCGCGCCGCGGTCTGCAGGGGCTGGAGGGGCCCGCGCCGCGCCTGGCGCTGCTGGGAGCTGAGCCGCGGGCGCAGTCGGTAGGGTGTTTTGGTGGTAAAACTGTGTTTTTTAAGGAGTCAAGGACACCCCCAGCTGATGGGAACTGAGTGAGATGGGGGCCCCTGGGGCGCTCACCTGGCACCCCCAGCTCTGCGGCCAGCCGCTGCCCGAAGGTCTGGGCACAGAGCACGCACTGCTCCATGGTGACGCCCCTCACCGGGATGAAGGGGCACACGTCCAGGGCGCCCATCCGGGGGTGCTCCCCTGCAGGAAATGCGAGAGGGTGGGGCGCCCCTGGGCAGGCTGAGCTCAGGCCCACCTGCCTCCGCCGCCCCGCCCCCCGCTGCTGCACCACGCCCAGGACGCAGCCCTGAGGGCTCAGGCCCCAGAGCGCAGCCAACTCTGGGGTGCGTCCGGCCTCACACCCAGGCCGGGCCGCAGAGTGTCCACCAGTAGCCTCGCCCTCCCCTGCGGGCTCCGGCCCCCAGACAGCAGGTGCCCCCAGGCCCCCACCGTGCCTCCGCCTGGGCTGAGCCTTTCTCTTATCTCAAGCGCCGGGCCCCTGCGGCGCCCGCTCCACCCCGTGACCCTGCCCTTTGGCCAGCTCCCAGTGTCCACCACCTTTGACCCTGCCCCCCGCGGCCAACGTGTTTGGCTCTGGGGCTGTTGACAGGTCTGTTTCCGGGGCTCGCGGGCGCCCTCCTGTGGGCGGCCGTCGGGGCAGGGCGCGCGGAGCCCGCACCTTTGTGCCGGCTCATGTCGATGAGCTGGGCGGCCACGCGCGCGGCCCTGAGCGCCCCCTCCACCACGTCGTCCGGCCGCCCCACGAAGGTGTAGACCGTGCGGTGGGTGGAGGGCCCGGCGTCCACGTCCAGCAGCGTGCAGCCCGGGGTCTGCGCCACGGCATGGGCGATGGCGTCGATCACCTGGAGGGCCGCATGGTCAGGCCGCCCGCGGCGCCCTCCTGCCCCAGCGCGGGGCCCTGGCCAGACCGGGGGCGCCCCGGGGGAGAGGCAGCGGGCATCTGGGCTCCAGGCGGCCCGCGGGCCAAGGTCACAGGGGTCGGGCCGGCCCCACAGCGGCCTCCAGCGGGAGCAAACGGAGGGGGACACGAGGGCCCGGAACCTTCTGAGGCGGGAGGTCAGCCCGGGGCCAGCGAGGCCAGAGGGGACTGGAGGGCCGGGGTCGGGGGATTTGGGGGGCCGGGGAGAGGGGTCCGGGCCGCACCGGCCACTGTTCATGGGCCAGGCTGGCGGCCCCGTCCCCACGCCAGAGGCGGAGCATCTGCCACACCGCGCACCCTGGGGCCCTCGGACCAGCGGCCGACTGGCCGGCCGCACAGCGCGCCGCCCCTCTTCGCCCGGAGCCCCCAGCCGCCCCGGCCGGCAGCGCTCACCTCCTGGTTGTTCCCCTCGGAGAAGTTGGGGACGCACTCCACCAGCTGGGCCATGGTGCTGGGGACCGCTGCAGGGCGATCCCAGGGCCGGGGCCTTTATAAGTCATTAACGAGGTCGGCTGCGGCTGCGCAAACAGCTCTCGGGCGGGGCGGGGCCAGCCCTGGGGGAGTGGGGGGGGAGCGGCCCCTGGGGGCGGCCTCGCCAGGCGCTGTGGCTGCTGTGGCCGCCCAGGTGCCCTTCATGTGACCTGCTGGTGGCCTCTGGTCGGTGTCGCTCTGCGTCAAGTTGGAGCCTCCAGAGGGTGGAGGTGGCAGCAGGTCCCGGGGCTCGGCCCCCCGCGCGGTGCCGGAGGTCACCAGGGCAGGCTGGGCCAGCAGCCAGGCTGGAAGACCAGTGACCTCTGGGGGGCCGGGGAGCCTGCGGAGGGCCTGCTGATGGGGCGGCTGCCCGCAGTCCCCCTGGGGGCATGGACCCCGTGTAGTCTTTGGGGTGCTCACAGCTGGGTGACCACCGCACGGCAGCGAGGTGAGGGCCCAGCCCAGCGGGCTGTGCAGCCCACCCCTCCTGCAGGCCCTCGGCCTGGCTCCCTGGGCGGCCCCCCACCCCAGCTCCGGCCCACTGGGTCTCAGCCTCTATAGGGCCCGGCAGACGGCACAGGCTGGACAGGGCAGCCCCGCTGGGGAGTCCCGGGGCCTGCTCAGCCCGGAGGCCAGCCCCGAACTCAGACGGGCTGCAGGGTGCTGAGATGACGGCCACCCCAGTAGGGTTGGCCCAGAGACCCCACAGCCGCCCCGGTGCCCACAGCAGAGAAGTGGCCGGCACCCCACGCTGGGGCTCAGTGGGAAGGGCCTGTGCGGCCCTGTCTATGGTCTCTCTGGACCTTGGGAACTGGGGACGAGGGGCAGGGGCGGGACCCAGGGGGGCTGGGCCGGGCCTCGGAGTTTGGGGCCCTTCCGGTAGGTGGCTGCTCTGGGCGGCTCCTGACTAGGGCCAGGAGGCCGGCCCTGCGTGGGCTCCCCGCACCCCTCCTGCCCAGGGGTCTGCAGGCTCCGGGGTCTTCTGGTCTGCTTTTCCCTCCCCTGGCCACCGAGTCTGCGGTGGCCTGGACCCTCCTTCTGGGGAAACCCAGTCTGGGGCAGCGCCGGGCTCTGAGCCAACACCCCACTTCAGAGAAGAGGCCGGTCCTGGAAGAGCCCGCAGGGCGTGGGGGCGGCTCTGGCGTCGCGCCTCCGGCGCGCGGCTGCGGCCCTGCCCGGCCGGCACAGAGGAAAGGCCAGAGACAGGCAAACAGACGCTTTAATACAGTGGACACGTGCCCCGCAGGTGGACGCGGGCGGCGGGGGCGCGGGGGCGCCGGCCGGCCGGCGGCCTGGCGCGGCAGGGCACCCCTGGGCGCTCGGGGAGGCCGGCGGCGGGCGGCGGCAGGGCGCGGGCGCGCGGCGCGGGGTTTGGAGCAGACTGCGCGGCGGCGCGCTCACCAGGCGAAGAGCGGCTTCCCGTCCTCCTTGGAGAGCTCGCACAGGCAGTTGAGCAGCAGCAGCGAGTCGCCCAGGAACTTGGGCGGCACCACGTCGATGACCAGCTTGCGCAGCGCGGCCGGGCTGCTGTGCAGCGGGTTGGCGCGCAGGTCGGGCCGCTGCTTGAGGATGCCGTAGGTGTTGATGAGGAACTCGCTGAAGACCGGGTGCGCGTCGCGGCTGTAGCCCAGCTTCTCCAGGCGCGCCGTCAGCGTCAGGTAGCGGTGCGTCAGCTCGCGCAGCTTCTTCTCGTCCACCGAGCCGTCCAGGGACTTGATGGACGTCTGCGGGCACAGCGCACTTGGGCCGCGCCCGCGCCCCGCGCCCACGGGACAGGGCCCCAGCGCTCCCCAACTGCCCCGCCTGCCGGGGACTGTTCAAGCGCAGGCGCCCGCGGGCTACGGGCACACCCACCTCGGACCCACCCAGCTTCTCCAGGCCTCTGGCCTGTGCGCCCCCGGGTGTTGGGCAAGGGAAGGGGGAGAGGGCCGGGAGCCTGAGCCGGGAGGAGCAGCGCGGGGAGGAGGGGCCGAGCAGAGGGCGGGGCCGAGGGAGGGGGCGCACACCTGCTTGATCTTCTCCGGGATGTTGGACACGGTGAAGCCATAGAGGCGGGTCACCCCAGGGAAGACATAGGCCAGGATGCGCCGGTCCAGCTGGAAGGCGATCTCCCCGACCACGCGCCCGTCCTTCTCTGCTCCCGCAAAGCTCTGGATCTCTGCAGGGCGCGAGGAGGGGCTGGCAGGAAGGCCAGGCTCGCCCTTGCTGCCCTCCCTTCGACCTACTTAGGCTTAGGGTCAGGAACGGACCGAGGGCGAGGGCAGCGCCCACTGAGCATCTGGGTGGAACCTTGGGAACCCCAGTCGGCCCACCCCAGGGGGCTTCCCAAACGCCCTAGCCCTGCCCTCCCCCATCCAGGGCAAAAGCAAACCGGAAAGGGGAGGGGCCTGCTGCGCCGGCGGGAAAGCGCCCTGTCCTGCCCCTCCCCGGGCGCCTGAGAAGCCCAGCGTCCCTGCCCTGGGCGGCACGTGACCACACATGTCCCCGTTCGTCCTCCCCGGGCGCTGCCTGGCACCTGGGTCAAGGGCCGGCCGCCCGCTCTGACCAGGTGAACTCAGGATGGACCCCTGGGAGCGGCTCCCCGCTGGCCGGAGAACTGTGGGTGCGAGGGCCGGGCCGCAGGGCTGCGCCCAGGGCCTGATTAATCCGCTGCCGACTCTCCTACTCTGCCGGGCGGAGATTCCACTTCCCGGTTCCGAATTGGCCCCCGTGGATCAGCCGCCACCCCCCAACCTGCTTCCCACGCCCTCCCCTGCAGCAGCGCCAGCTGTGCGCCCCTCAAACCCCGGTGCAGTCGGAAGAACAGGGCCCAAGGCCTGTAGGGCAGCGAAGCGGGCTGGGGGGGCAGGTGGGTGAGGGGGACCCCCACAGGGGCGGCCACGCCTCTCGGCGCGCCTTCAGGTCTCCCGGAACCGCGAGATGGGGCGGCCCTGGACGTGAGGCCCCGAGCCACAGACCCAGAGCAACGCACGCCCCATCAGCCCCCTCCCCCGCAGAAGGTGGCCTAGGGATTGTGGCCGCTTGTGGTGCGGGTTTGGAGGGGTTGGTGAGAGAACTTTCTAGAATTAGAGCTAAAAACTGCCGAGTGGCATTCTTACAAAGGGAATTTTACGGTGTTAAATTGTATCTCGGTAAAAAAATTAAGTGACGGGAAAGCGTCAGCCCCCCCAGTACCAGTGCAGTGAGGCCCGAGGCCCCGCACGGGGGCCTCCTGGGGAGCCAGGTCACAGGCGCTGGAGGGGTCTTCAGAGGGGACTGGGGTGCAGCCGGGAGCGGGGCCCCTCACCCCGCTCCTGGAGGGCGGCTCCCAGCCGGGGAGCCCCTAGGCACCCAGTTCAGCTCTGACTGGGACCCTCTGCCGGTGCAGCTGCTCCGGGTACGGCCGTGGGGTTCTGCGCCTTCCTGTGAGGGGAACTGCGGTGGGCAGCCCAAGGGCAGTCTGTGCGTCTGGCCTGCACGCCAGCCCACGGCCCGGCCACTGCGGCCCCTGGCAGCGCTCACGCCTGCGGGCGGCCGAGGGGTCTGAATAAGCTGCACCCCACGTCCCGCTGCGGACACCCGCTGTCCCTGCACTGCGACTGCATGAATAGTTATCAGTGATGCTGTGATGAACATCCATATAAAATTTGTGTGGATAAAAATGTTCTCTTTGGTTCTGCTCCCTGCTTTGTCTCTGGTGAATGCTCTCACCCCCACACCTCTGGCCTGCACCCCAGTTCTTGTGTGCATAAATAAATATACCTTTTTTAAAAAAATGTTCTTTTTTGGATGTGTGCCTAGGGTGGGATTTCGGCAAATCGTTCTCCAGAGGGGCAGTGCTGTGGACACGCCCGCCCTGCTCGGGCCTTGCTCTCCTCCGCCTTGCTCGCGGCAGCACCCGCGCCGTGCGAGGCAGGCGCCGAGCGGCTGTCACGCGGCTGCCCCCGGGCCGTCAGCGGCCTCCCTGCCGAGTCTCGTGCCCATTTCTGGTTGGCGCCTTTGGGTTTCCTCGCTGAGAGTTGTAAGACCCTCGGCACACCCTGGATTCCAGTCCCTTATCAGGCACCCGCTCTGCAAAATCTCCTTCCATCCTGTGGGCCGGCGTGTGGCTTTCTAGAAATGTATTATTCTGCAGCGCAGAGGTTTTGACTGCTGACAAAGTCCAGTTTCTGTACTGTTTGCTTTGTGCCTTACGGATTTGGTGTCACACCTAAGACTGTCGCCAGATCCAAGGCCTATTTATCTGTTTTCTTCTAAGAACTTTATGGTTTGAGCTCTTTTCATTCTCCAGTTAATGTTGGATGGGTGTGGAGGCCGCTCCACCCTGCGCACGGGGGTGTCCATCTGGCGGCGTCTCGTGCCCGGGTCAGACCGTGAGGGCGGGGTCTGTCCTGGGCCGCCGGTGCGCACGGTCCCGACCGGGCAGCCTCACGCGGGCGTCTGAGCGGGCGTGGGGCCTTGCTTTGCTCTGCCCTTCGCGCTGCGCTGCTCTTCCAGGCCCCGCCGTTTCCACACGGACTTCAGGGTCAGCTTGTCGACTTCTCTAAAGAAGTCAGCTGAGGGGCTGTGGCACGAGTTTGATGCCGGCCGGGAGCTCCCCACAGGGCGCAGCAGAGCCCTCCTTCTCCCCGCTGCCCCCTCGGCAGTGGATTTCAGTGGATCTGCCTGTTCTGCTCCCCACTGTGTCTCTGGGGAATCCTCGCACCCCCACACCTCTGGTCTGCACCCCAGCTTGTATGCAAACATAAAATAAATCTTAACAAAAAAGAAGCCAGCTGAGGAACTGGGTGGAGATTGTGTGTGGACTGGGAGAGCACTTCCACCCTGACAACAGCCAGTCTTCGAAGCCTTGATTCTGGATGGCTCTGCATATACTGAGGTCTTTTTTCCTGTCAGAAACGCTTTCTGGGGCTTTCAGCAAGGCCCTCCTAAGCCCCGGCCACGGAACGGGCCAGCAGTCAAAGCCGAAACAAGACCCACGTCGCAAGGCGCAGACAAGGGCGGGGCAGAGCGCTGCCCCCACAGCCAGGGTCTTTCAGCAAGAGCTGGCGCCTCCCCTGCCCTCTCCACCCCTCTCCAGAGCACACATTAGATGAAAGACACACACGACACCAAATGCTTAAAGATAACTTCTAGCATGGGCTGGCCAAGATCTTGCCAAACACCCATTCTTTGAAGAAAAAGTCAATTAAATTGATAAACCTGTAGTGAGACTTATAGAAAAAGACGACAAATATTACCACTCTCAGACACCAGCGGCGGCCCCACGACAGGTTCTGCAGACATTAAACGTGAGAATGAGGCGACATCAGGGCAGCTGGCAAGCGAAGGATGCGGGCCGACTCCATGCGGGAAACGAGAGCTCACTTCCGCGAATAAGCTGCCAGAGCTCACGCAAAATAAGTAGCTGGAGCAACCGTGTGTCATCTAAGAAAACTGAACTTGGAGGGGAAACGTCAAGGCCCAGGTGGCTCAGGAGTGGATCTTACCAGGCTTCCAAGGAATAGATGCTATTGTTACAGGGCAGCCCCGATATAAATGGGGTGCCTGTCTGGGCTCTCACGTTCTTAACTGCATCCTCAGTCCTCAGCATCCTTCCGTCGGTGATGACGGAATTCTGGGATTTATAGTCCTGGGTGTCTTGGATCTCTCTGGCTTGAGATGGGGTGGGGTCCTGGGGCACTCCCCTTTCCTGAGGGCCCCCCTCTTGCACTATCAGCTCTCCAAAGACTCCTCTGCCAGAGCGGCGCCTCCCACCGCGCTGCGGGCCGCTGTAACCACCCAGCCCTCTCAGAGCAGCACGAAGTCCCAACAAAAGCTGAGCAGAGAACACAGCAGTGCGCCCCAGCCCCCAATAAGAAGGACCCTACTTCATGACCCAGCAGACTCCTCGCGAATGCCAAGGGATTGACAATTCAAAACTCGACTGGTTAATTCACCATATTAACAGACTCCAAGGAAAACCAAACGTTCGTCGGAAAAGCATCTGACGGAACTCAACGTCCCTTCCTGAAACCCGGGGCCACTCAGAGCCAGAGAGGACGGAGCTGGCCGCGAAGGCCGCGCCACGGCACGCTGAGCGGGGCACGCCGAGTGGTTTCCCCAAACCAAGGAGACAGTGCCCACGGCCACCCGTTCTGTTCAGTGCTGCCCTGGGGGTTCTGCCCGGGGCAACCAGCCGACGAGAGGACAGACTCGCTGACTGGCAGGAGACCGTCGTCTGCCCCACAAGGCTTGAAAACAGATGCCAACTTCAGCGGCTGCAGGAAGAGAGGCTGTGCCGGGAGACTCCTCCAGAGAACAGAAGCAGAGCCGAAGGGGGTGTGGGTGTGGGTGTGTGTGGGCGCCACAAGGAACAGGCTCGCACGTCCTGGGAGCGCCAGGGTGAGTCGGTGAGCCCAAGCAGGAGTGCCAAAGGACACTTCCCGCCCAAAAGGCTGAGGCCTAGGACCCAAGAGGAAGTGACGCTGCAGCTCAGGTCGGAGGGCGGCCAAGCGGGAGGCGTCTCTGCCATCAGGGGCCGGAGGCCTCTGTTCTGTCACCTGACTGGATAAGGCCCACCCTCCTTCAGGAGGGCAATCCGGGCCTCCCTGGGGCGCAGGGGTTAAGTCTCAGCCTATGAAGCCGTCCACAGCCCCTGCGGCACGAGTTCGATCCCCGACCAGGGGGCTTCCCACAGGGCGCAGCAGACCCCTCCTGTCTCCCCGCTGCTCCCCTCAGCTGTGGGTTTCAGTGGATCCGCCTGTTCTGTTCCCTACTCTGTTGGCAGCGGAGACGCGAGTTCGACGCCCGGCCCAGGAGCTTCCCACATGGTGCGGCAGACCCCTCCTGCCTCACCCGCTGCTCCCCTCAGCAGTGTGTTTCTGATCTGCCTGTTCTGCTCCCCACTCTGTCTCTGGTGAAGCCTCTCGCCGCCCCAGGCCTCTGGCCTGTACCCCAGCTTGTATGTATAAATAAAATAAATCTTAAAAAAACACACAAAAAAACAATGTAGCCCATCAAAATGAGTTTGAGACTAGACTGTGAAGGGTCTCAGAGCCATGATAAACTTTAGCAGGATCTTCAAACAAAAATCAATACAAGCCACCCAGAAGACAATAAAAAAGGAACCTAAACAAAACATAAAAGATCTTAAAAAAATTAAAAAGACAAACTAAAGCCAAAATAAAATGTCAATGCATAATTATGTCTTAATAGTTACCTTAAATATAAATTACCCGAATTCAACAATCAAAAGACATCTAGTGGCTGAATGGATCGCAAGTCAAAGTCCAGCCTCCTGCTCTTTACAAGAAACCTAGCACCTTACAAAGAGAAGCACAGATTTAAAGGTTGCAAGACAAAGCTACAAGCAAATAGCAATTTAAAAAAAATGGCAAAACAGCTATGCTTATGTCAGATAAAACAGACTTTCAACTAAAAGAGACAGGGACACACATTACATTATGATGAACGAGAGGAAACAACACGTAAATATGTATGCACCAGATGACAGAGCACCAAGAAACAGAAGACAAGCACTAACAGAATCTGACAGATACTAACGACAACGCAATAACACTAGGGGATTTTAATATCACACAACTGTGAACAGATCAACAGACACGGAAACAATAGCTTTCCATGAGGAGCCACACCAAACAGGTTTGACAGATACCTCCAGAACTCTCCACCCAAAAATTGCTACATACACATTTTTTCCAAGTGCACATAGAACAGTTTCAAGAATAAGCCTTATATTGAGCCACAAGTCACCTGTCAATAAAATCACAAAGAAAGAAATTACACAAATACTCTCTCTGATCATAACTCCATAAAGTTAGAGATCAACTATAAAAAATGCAGGAAAAACTACAGATACAAGGAGACTAAATGATATGCTGCTTAATAGCTCTCAGCTTAGGAAGGAAATTCAGAGAGAAAACGGTACAGGCTACCAGACTCCATGAGACGCCGCCAAAGGAGTCTCATGAGGGGAAAGACAGGGGAGCACAGGCCGCACTGAGGAGCAAGAGAAAAGTCCCCACAAACAACCTACACTACACCTGAAGCTACCTGAAAAGAGGAACAAGACCCAAAGTTAATAGACGGAAGGAAAGCATAAAAATAAGAGCTGAAATAACCAGTGGAGGTTAAAAGACCGCACAAAAGATCAGAGAAGCTGCAGCTCGGTTCTTCAAGCACAGACAGAATCGTGGGCTGTGCATAAATAAACCCAGATAAAGACATCAACCAACGGGCAGGCTCAGAGCGAGAGCGGAAGGACGGCCGGAGGGCACGGGACACCAGGGCCGGTGGGCACCGGTCACAGGCCCCGGAAATGGACAGGGGTCGGTGAGCGTCGCCGGCCGAGACCGACCCCGGTTGGCCAGTCCGGGCGGGACGCCGCTCCGCAGGCCTGGCCGAGGCCCCGTGGGAGGCGCCGGCGGCCCTGCGTCCGGGATGCTTTTTGCTGTTTCAGTTCCCACGTTATCAGTTTGTTCCGTTTTCTGTTTCTTCGCTTTTTTTTAAATTGATTTATTTATGCGTTCAAGAGCTGGGTGTAGGCCAGAGTTGTGGGGGGTCCTGTTTCTTCCGGGCCCAGAGAGTGGGGGCTCGGCGACGCGCGGGGAGCGCGGGAGCTGCGCGGGGGAAGCGGGGCTGGAGGGTCAGCGCGCCGGACACCGACACGCGACGGTTCAGAGCCGGCGCGCTCTCCAGCCCGGGGCCGCCCGCGGGGGAAAGGGCGGGGTGCCGGGCGGGCACCCCGGGCGGGGCGGGGCGCCGGGAGTGGAGAGGGCGCCACGCCGCGGGGCTCACCGTTGAGGTAGTAGCTGCGGCGGGGGCGGTCCCCGGCGGGCAGGCCGCTCTCCGAGAAGCACACCTTCTTGTGGCGCGCGGGCTCCAGCAGCGGCCTGTCCACCGCGTCCTGCAGGGGCCCCAGGAGCGGGGGCAGCTTCCTGTCGGCGCGGGGGGCGCGCAGCTCGGGGGGGCTGAAGAAGGCCTTGAAGGGCGCCTGCGCCGAGGCGGCGCAGCCGGGGGAGGCGTCGTCCTCGCCGCCCAGGGGCGCGTGGGAGCAGAGCAGGTCCTCCAGCGAGGCCGTCTGCAGCTGCGGGGGCGCGTCCGCCACGCCCGGGAACCTTCCGAAATCTGGGACTGGGCGGGAGAAGGCGGGTCAGGGGCCGCCTCCGAGCCCGGGGCGCAGGGCGCGGCTGGGGGCAGGAGCGGCCCCTCCGCCCAGCCGCGGCGCCTGCCCGGAACGCTGCGGCTTTACGGGGCTCTTCGCAGCGCCCACGCGGGCGGCTTTGGTTCGCCTGCGTCAGCCCCGTTCGGCCGCGTGCGCACAAGCGGCGCTCTCCGTCCCGGCCCCTGCCCCTGGCTGTCCCCAGGTGTCCCTGCAGACGCCGCGCTGTGGGCGGCAGCCGACCCTCGGCACAGCCCCAGGCTCAGGCCTGCCCCGCTCAGCCTCCCTCCCTGCCCACCCGGCAGGCCCGTGGCCCCCTCAGCTTCCAGCCGCACCCTGGGCCTTACAGGTGGGACCAGGCCCCTGGGGACATCGGTCATCTCTCCACGGGGACATGGGCCGCTTTGAATTTCATGCTGTGACTTTTCTGTGCCTCTCTCTGCCCCCTGGGTTGGGTGGTCTTTTAAATTTATCCGTGGCCACCAGTACCCAGTACAGGGACCCCTCGTGGATAAAGCGTGCCCAACCTTCTCCTCCCGGGGTGCCCGCCCAAGGGGTGCTCGCGCCTATGAACCTTCTGCAGAACCTGGATGAGGTCAGAGCGAGCCGCCCACTTCCCACCCCGCCCCAGGAACCCGCCCGCTGGGTGAGGGCCAGACCGCAGGGCGCCCTGCCAATGCCTTCTGGGGAGCCGGCTGTGGCCGCCTGCGCTCCCAGAAAGATGTTCAGACAGACAAGGCTGCGCCGGCGTCCTGCCGGCCCCGCCCTGCCCTCCCGCTGCTCCCCCTCGAGGTCCAGGGTTGTTCCACCCAGAAACTGCACAGAGGAACAGCCCCGGGTGCAGCCAGCAGCAGGCGCCGGAGACCCAGCCGCTCTGGCCAGGGCGAGCCAGCGGCCACTCCCCGCGGGGGCTCAGGGCTCTGCCTGGCCGGGCGTCAGGCTTTGCTTCCAGCTTCTGGTCAGTGAATTTTAATTCCCCTCTCTTATTCCCAAGCCGTCGACAAACTCGTGTTAAACACTAAAAAAAGTCTGATACCCAGTGCAGTCCAAACAGTAGGTGCATTTTCAGGTCTCATTATAATAAACTAAATAAATAGCAAGAGTCAAAAAAGAAAAGAACCCTTCTCGGGCCGGGCGTCTGAGGCGGCCGCGCGAGTGGCCCCTGGGCCGGAGCCGCTTCTACAGGCCCCCGGAGGCGGGGAACCGAGTGCATCAATGAGCAAAGAAGGGAAATCCAGGTGTGGGGGGGATTCTGCAAGAGCCGCCCGCCTGGATGGGGCGGGCGAGTCCTCCCCCCCTGCTGCCCCGTCCACCCCCGCCCCAAGTCCGATTCAGATGCAGATGGGGACGCAGGAGCCGCCGCTGGCCGGTTGGCTGCGCGCTGGCCCATTAGCCTCTGCTGCCCGCCACGCCTGCGGAAGGCAGGTCAGGCCAGGCCCCGCCCGGTGCCCACCAGAGCCCGAGCCGGCCTGGGCACTGCGCCGGGGCTGGCTGCGGCTGGCTGGGGCAGGGCCGTGGGCCCTCCCCAGCCGCCTGGGACCCACACGGGGGGGTTGGCTGAGCTCCTGCCCACCACCGGCCATGCGTGGCCCTGAGCAGTTCCGGGCCAGGCTGGTGACCGGCAGTGGCCGCAGCACCAGGAGGTGGACAAGGGTTGGCACGGCCCCCTGCCCGGGGCCGAGGAGGCCTGACTGCCCACCAGCGGTGCCCACAGGCCCCTGGCCCTCTCAGGTGCCCGGGCGGGCGAGGGCCTACAGCCACCGCTGCCCAGCTCCTTCCTCGGGGCGGCGGCCAGGACGCTCCCATGGGCGCTCACTGCCCCGCGCGGGGTGGGGGCGGGGTCTGCCCAGGCTGTGGCCGCAGCACAGGCCGAGCCAGCATCGCTGCCCACGCCCGAAGGGACTCTTCACAAAATGGGTGGTCTCCGCAGGGCTGGCCGTCGCCACGCTCCCGCCTCGTCCGCACGCCCCACGGCCAGCACCCCGCGCCCCGGTGTGGACGGAGCAGCTCAGAGAGGCGCCTCCGGGGACACACAGCAGGGCAGGCGCCCTGGCCGGTCCACTCAGACCTCCCTGCCCACGAGGCCGGCGCGCCCGCTCACCTGCGGCCCCCGGGGAGCAGGCCTCGGGGTAGACGGGCGCCTTGGGGAGGAGCAGGTCGCGGCCCCCGGCGTCCTGGCAGCTCTCGCTGAGCAGGCGCCGCAGCATCTGGTTCTCCTTGAGGAGCCGCACCTGCTTCTTCAGGTCGGCGTTCTCGCTCACCAGCCTGCTCAGCAGCTCGCCGCCCTCGGCCATGCCGGCGCCGTGGAGGTGGAAACGCAGAGCCGCCGGGTTCCGGGGCCTCTGCCCTTGTGATGTCGCCTTAAAGGGGCGGCGCGGGGGACCTCCCCCCACTCAGGGCTCCGTGGGCAGTGCGGGGGGCCGTGGGGGCCGCCAGCGGGGCCGCCAGAGCCCGGGCTGAAGGGTTGGGGGCCCCGCCCAGCCACTTCCCACGGGGCTCAGGCCTGGTCGCCTGCTCGAGGGGGGCAGGCTGCCCAGGGGGCTGCGCAGGCCCTGGGCCCCCCAGACGGCTGTCCTCGGACAGGCCCGGGCGTCACCTGGAGCCTGGGGTCAGGGGCCCGGGGGCCCCACGGAAGCCGCGGCGTGGGCGCCCTTCGTGGGCGCGCGACCGGCCCCACCACTGCCCTCGGGCCCGCCCACTGCTCTCTGCCCGGAGGCTCTTTTCCGTGAACTCCAAGGGGCCACCTCCCCACCCTGGCCCCAGGCCCTGGGGCCGCAGCCTCGCTCCTGGAGGGCCGGCAGCGGGTCACACCTCGGAGCGGAGTCTCCGGGGGCCGCGTTTCTAGGCCCAGGCCGTCCAGAGGTGGCCGCGCCTGGGCCCGTTCCTTGCTAGCCGGGACCCCGCTGGGCAGGCGGTGCGCGCTGGACCTCGGCCCGCCCGTTTGCCCCATCTGAGGTTCCGGGCAGGCGCCGCGGCCGCGGCTGGAGCCTTCGCAGGTGGCGTGGGCCAGCCTCGGCTCCCCCGCGCCCGAATACCCCGCCGGCCACGCAGAAGGCCGGCTGCCCCACAGGCGCGCCCCCAGCCGGGCGGGGAGCCACACCCAGGTCCGCATGGCCGTTTCTCTCCCCGAAACTTGGGGCGCGGCTCGGCCTTGGCTGAGGCAGGTTTGGTGTCGCGCATTTTGTGAGCGCGTCCCCGACCCCTTCCTGAGGACGAGGTGATGGCCGTCCGCGGCCGTGCCCCTGTGAGGGGAGGCGCCAGGAGGCCGCGACTGACCTCCCCGGCCTCAAACTCGCCCTACGAGCGGGGACACGGCCGGGCGGGGGCAGTCTGCCCCCGGGGCCCCCCTGGCCTGGTCTGCGCCCCCGCGGCCCCTCCCCCCCATCTGCCGCGGGGCTGGGCATGGCCTCCCTCATACCCCTCAGTCCCTTGGCAGCCGGCCTCCTCCTCGAGCCCCAGCCCCGTGGGCCTGCCCTGCCCTGCGGGCGGCGCCCCAGGCCAGGCCTGGGCAGCACGGCTTCCGCCGGCTGGACGGGCGGGAGGACGGACTCCGAGGCCGGCTGCCTCGCCGAGCTTGGCGGTCACCGACCTGGGCCGGGGCTGCGTCCCCAGCGGCGACTGACCTCCGGCCCCACCAGCTGCCTCTGCCTGCCCTCCTCAGAGCGCCTGCCAGCGGCCACCGTCCCCCCAACACTCGAACGCTGCCGTCCTCACCTCAGGGCCGCCGAGCTCCCTGAAGCGGCCACTGAGCCCTCGAGAGCGAGGAGAGGGGTCTTTGGGGAGCACCGGACGCCCCCAGCCGAAGGCCGGTCGGGCCACGGGGCCCCAGGGCCAGACGCCCTTTCCTGTGGGCCGTGCCCACACCCTGACCCTGCCCCGGTCCCCCAGGAGGCTGCGCTGACCCCGAGGGGTGGTGGACAAGCCCCAGGCACCCCGGCCTCCGCCCGACCCTTTGCCCCGTGGCGAAACGCCGCCCTGCCCGGACCAATCGAGTCTCGAGACCGCTGGGCAGAGAGGTCGGCTGGCGAGGGAGCCGAGGGGCCGAGACAGCTCGGGAAGCACCTTTATTGCCAAGATCCACCTGGCGGGGCAGCGCCGGCCAGGCTGTCCGAGACCCGAACGTGGGCAGCCAGCCTGGGCCTCAGTCTGTGGGCACTGCCCTGGGGTGGCCGCCACCAGCATGCACCTGAGGCCAACCTGCACACGGCAGCGTCCACTCAGGAGCCCAAGGGAGCCGCAGGTCTGCCAGGGAGCGGGAGGGCCCCTCTCCAGCCTGTGAGCAGCAGCGCTGACCCTCACCCGTCTGTGGGCGGCTGCCCCGGTGGGGGCCCAGGGGCCAGACGTGGCCCCCCCAGGTTGCCAGGGCCCCGAGTTCCTTTTGCCAAAAGCTGCCCCGGCTCGGGGGCCACACCGCGTGGCCAGCACGTCAGCAGGCAGGGGGCCCAGAGGGGAGCACGCAGCACCGGTGCCCTCGCCGCAGAGGCGCCGCGTCGGGAACGCGCACCCGGCGAGCCCCGCAGCACCCACGAGCGGCTCAGGGGCGGCCGGCCAGGGTGCTCTCGGGGTAGAGGCGGGCGAAGCGGCCGAGGGTCCAGATGGGGAAGATGTTCCTGTAGCTGGTGTAGGTGATGGCGCAGGACTTGTTGAAGACCCCAGAGGTGCTCTCCTGGACGGGCGACAGACTCCGTGGCCGAGGGCCCCCACAGGGCGGCAGGCGGCAGCTCGGGGAGGCCCCCCTGCCGGGGCCCCCACCAGGCTCGCAGGCCCCGCCCAGACTCCTGGGGGAGGGCCCAGCCCCGAGGGCAGGACCCGGCTGACGGGCCACGGCCCCGGAGCCGTCTCCTGTCACGGATGTTCCCACACAAGCTGGGGGTCAAGAGTCTTACCTCCCCCAACATCTAGCCCAACCCCGGCCAGCCCTCCACCCTGACATGGGGGTCCTGCACCGGGCCCCGCCCCATCCCACAGGCCCCGCCCATGCCCAGGCCCCACCCCATAGGCCCTGCCCATGACCAGCCCCTGCCCCACGCCCAGGCCCCGCCCCACGCCCAGGCCCCGCCCCGCGCACCTGGGGCCAGTCGCCGTTGGGGAGCTGCTTCCGGAGCAGGCAGCGGACGCCGCTCTCCAGGGCCGCCACGTCCGGGTGCCTGGGGGACAGCAATACTGGGCATGGCCACTCTGGGCCAGCTCACCGCAGCTGACCGGCCTCCTCGCCAACCTCGTCCCGAGAGGCCCACGGTGGCGCCTCCTCCCAGACGCCCGTCCTCGCCAGCCGGCCGGGGGAGGACCGGGCACGGCGGGTGTGGGGAACGGAGCGCGGCTGCGGGGCAGACTGGGGGGCCCGAGGCCCGCACGAGGGCCCCCAGCTGCTGCTGCTGGTCAGGCCGCGCCAGCCCTGCCGGGGCCTCAGGGAGGGAGGGGCGCGCTGCCTCAGCCGCAGGCAGAGCAGGCAGACCCCGAGGGGCCACACGCTCCCCAGGAGGGCGGACACCCCCGCTGGTCCCCGCGACCCACCCAGTCCCACCCAGGCCGGTCTGGGCCTCGGCCGCAGCCCCGCCCTGCCCCGCCCCCGCGGGCGCGCACCTGACAGCCATGAGCCCCATCAGGGCCCAGCAGGTGCAGTGGATCTGGGACCGGGCGCTCTGCACGTAGCGCCGCTGCTCGCAGGACTCGAAGTCCTCCCCCCAGCCGCCGTCGTCCATCTGCCGGGACAGCAGGAAGCCGCAGGCCCGCGCCACCTCGGCACAGGCGACCCTGCGCACACGAGATCCATGTGGGCCGGCCGGCTCACAGGGCCCCTCCACGGCGCGGCCAGGGGGGCCCAGCCGCTGGCCCCCCACGCAGCAGGCGTCGCCGAGGCGGCCCCGGGATGCATGGAGGGAATGGGGCCGGCCCCGGGCGGCCGGAGGGCCCGTGAGCTCCGCGCAGGCACAGCCTGGCTCGCGGGCCGGGACGCGGCCTGTGCGCGCTGCCCACGAAGGCGAAAAGCCCAAACCGAAGGCCCTGGGAAGGGGTCCCGCGGAGGCCGGGCCCGCACTCACCCGTCCCGGTAGGTCTGCCCCATGCAGGCGAAGGCCTCCAGCCCGAACCAGGTGCCGTAGGTGAAGCAGACGCCCCAGGAGCTGCGGGAGACCAGGGCGTTCCAGCCTCGCCCACGGAGGGGCCGGCCAGAGCCGCCCAAAACACCAAGTCCCGCCCCCCGGCTCTCGCGGCCCCACCCCTCCAGCCGGGGAGACCCACAGGCGCGGCGCAGGCCCTGGGCACAGGAGGGCCGGCCACGGCGCGTGCCCGCCCAGCCCGCGGCCTCCGCCTCGGCCGCCACGCGCCAGCCCAGGCACACACCGGCGGGGGCGCCCGGCGGCCGCCACACTCACCCTTCCCAGGAGCCGTCAGCCCTCTGCTGCCGCCGGCAGAACTCCAGGCCCTGCCGGAGGGTGTCCCTGCAACACAGACACCGGTCAGCTCGGACGGCCCGGTCATTCGGCCTGCGGCGACCCCCAAGCGAAAGCTAACGTCCGGAAACCAGAGCGGACGTGACAGATCTGGGGGCAGAGACGGCCAGCAGGTCAGGGGTGACCGGCTGTCAGGCCGTGGGCAGCACCTGGGGCTTGTCCAGTCCCCTGGGTGGACGGCCGTGGCTGCCCCCAGCCTGGCCTCTGGGCCGCCTCCCCACTGGCCGCCCCTCGCGGGCCCTCAGTGCTGCGGGAGAGACCCCGCCCCACGCCCCGCCCACCAGGCCCCGCCCCACGCTCAAGCCCCACCGAGAGCCCTGGCCCCGCCCCCCAAGCCCCGCCCCCCGGGCGCCAGACTGGGCAACTGAGGCCGGCAGCCGGCGGGACATGCCCCGCGGATCCGCAAGGAGCAGACCCGGAGCCGCCCGGGCCCGAGCCCGTGGACGCGGGGGACGCGCGGGGTCCGCAGGCACCACATCTGCGGGACGGCGGCGGCGGACAAGCTGTGCGGGGCCAGAGCGCGGGACGGCGGCGGCGGCATCGGGAGATGTCGAGGGAAGCACCGACGCCGGGAGAACCCGCTGACCCAGCAGTCTCGGAAGAGCCCAGGCTGGGGCCACCTGTCGCCGCTCCGGAACGCGCGAACACGCAGGAGCTCCGGGACGCCCGGCCTGGACGTCGGGGGAGCCTGGGGCGCGGAGGAGGCGCCTCACCGGGGGCCGTGGGGGGCGCGATCCGGCCCCCACTCCAGGGAGCCGCGGCCACGCCCGAAGTCCCAGACCAGTGCGGGGGCGTCTCGCCCCAAGGACAGAGGCCGCGGGCCGCAGAGGGCTGCGCTGGAGTACGCCCGCCAGAAGCCCTTCGTCAGCCCCTCGTTGGTGGCACGGGGCGGGCCAGCCGCTGCCGCTCCGCGCTGTGGTCCAAGCTGGACATCGGAGAGGACGCCGCGGACGGAGGCTCCCCCAGACGCGGCGCGGCCCCTGGACCCCGGGGGCCAGGTGGGCTGTGGGTCCGCTAAACTTTGCAGCCTGTTTGGCCACCACCTGTCACCCGCAGCTCTGCACCCCACACAGGGTCAGCACCGCCGACCAATCAGCCAGAGCAAAACCCCACCAGGGGCCTCTCACATCAACCGAGAGCAGAAAGCTCCATGACTCGGAAAGGCTATGGGGTGTGAACAGGGGCACCCGGGGGGCCGAGGACGGTGCGTGACAAGGGACCCCAAAGCTGATCAGTGGACAGCCTTGGGGATGAGATCAGAACCATACCCGGGGCTGGGGTATAATGTCGGTGACAACGTTTGGTGGCCCAACAGGTAAGGATCATCCGGTCGGCAGACTCAGGCCCCCCGAGCCCCTAGTGACAAG